>BLKR01009133.1:163493-185204 GCA_011170035.1 Teleogryllus occipitalis
GTCGTGGTCGTGGTCGTGGTCGTGGTCGTGGTCGTGGTCGTGGTCGTGGTCGTGGTCGTGGTCGTGGTCGTGGTCGTGGTAGTGGTCGTGGTCGTGGTAGTGGTAGTGGTAGTGGTAGTGGTAGTGGCAGTGGTAGTGGTAGTGGTAGTGTGTAGTGGTAGTGGTAATGGCTGTAGTGGTGGTAGTAGTAGTGGTGGTGGTGGTAGTAGTAGTGGTGATGGTGGTGGTGGTAGTAGTAGTGGTGGTGGTAGTAGTAGTGGTGGTGGTAGTAGTAGTAGTGGTGGTGGTAGTAGTAGTAGTGGTGGTGGTAGTAGTAGTAGTGGTGGTGGTAGTAGTGGTGGTGGTAGTAGTGGTGGTGGTAGTAGTAGTAGTAGTAGTAGTAGTAGTAATAGTAGTAGTAATAGTAATAGTAATAGTAATAGTAATAGTAATAGTAATAGTAATAGTAATAGTAATAGTAATAGTAATAGTAATAGTAATAGTAATAGTAATAGTAATAGTAATAGTAATAGTAATAGTAATAGTAATAGTAATAGTAATAGTAGTAGTAATAGTAGTAATAGTAGTAGTAATAGTAGTAGTAATAGTAGTAGTAATAGTAGTAGTAATAGTAGTAGTAATAGTAGTAGTAATAGTAGTAGTAATAGTAGTAGTAATAGTAGTAGTAATAGTAGTAGTAATAGTAGTAGTAATAGTAGTAGTAATAGTAGTAGTAATAGTAGTAATAGTAGTAGTAATAGTAGTAGTAATAGTGGTAGTAATAGTAGTAGTAATAGTAGGAATAGTAGTAATAGTAATAGTAGTAGTAATCGTAATAGTAGTAGTAATAGTAATAGTAGTAATAGTGACAGCAGTAGTGGTAGTGGGTAGTGATAGCAGGGGTAATGGTAATGGTAGTGGTAGTAGTAGTGATGGTGGTAATGATGATGGTGGTAGAGCAGGTGGTGAAAGTAGTGATGTCCGTGGTAGAGGTAGTGGTTTCTGGCAGAGGTAGTGACAATGATGATGGGGGTGGTGATGGTACTAGGGATGCTGAAGGTGATGATGGTTGGAGCATATGTAGTGGTTATCGTCAAGATGATGAACGGGGATGATGGGGTGTGTCCTTGATATCTTGATTACTAATTCGAATCCTCGGGTAAATGAATGACAATTCAAATCGTTTATATATCGAATTCTGATAATTCGAATCCTCGATCAATCGAATTATGTAAATTGGCATTGATTGATAAACATATTTCACGAATAAATTGAATTCTAATTATTGGAATTTGGAAATTCGAACTCGAACATCTATCAAGATTGTTCAAGATCTCTCCAATATCAAATACTCCGCATGGAATTTAGCAACTGAAACCTAGAATGTCGAATAACATAACTTACGAGAGTTTTCTTTCCCCTGTGCTTTTTAGTCATCTGAGACCTTATGTTGTTTCTTCCTATACGCATGACGCACAAATAATTAACACATTGAAGTTGAAAATGGCGTTGGTACTGATGAAATCAACTTAGAGTGAAAACATGATCTCTTTTTAACGGTAATAGTAGTGGTGGGTGAATCTATGACAGCACGCATGCTTTAAGTAATTATTATGTGATTTGAATCAAATATTTTGAGAAATACGATGTACCGTTTTTGGAACCACTGAAGCGAGAACTTCATTTAAAACCGATATACTTGTATTAGGTCAAGAATTTAATGCAAAAGTTGATGCTTGCAGTCCGCTCCAGAAGCGTGGGTATGCAAAACAATACAAGAGGAGGAATTTATCTTGGCGTAATATTGTGATGCTCATTTCATTAATTCGCAGAATACCTTTTCTCCTAATGGGTTAGAGAGTGAGCGTTATGGATTGCACAGTAAAATAAAATTCCTAGTTCTTTTTACGAATACGTCGATTCGCAACCCTTTATTTTGTCAGCGCCTTAAGGAGGCGATGTAACTAAGAAAAGGCAACGAAAAACCACATACCAATAAACTTAGACGAACTCTGTTGGAGACAGCAAAGTTCACGTTTAGAATTTTAGATCTGAAATTGTTATAAAGATACTTAAGTGAATGTGCTTCTACGACACCGGTTTGGAGAGGATATACCAACACAGATATGCTAGAAACGATAGTTGTAATACCCAAGGGACTAATGCACTTGGCAGAAGATGCCGGTAGGTGTGTCGCTCGTAACGGCGAATGCAATTACAGTAGTTAGTGATAACATAATCTAGAGAACGTTCCATACACCGATCAGCTGCCGTTTTGTCTATCGTGTTACCGTTTGTAATAGGAGCGAAATGCGGTGGCGCGGTTGTCTTCGCAGCAGTTATCTTCGCAGAGATAGTTGTCGCAGCAGTAGTAGCAACAGAAGCAGCAAGAGAGGCGCTCGTCGCAGCTTTGGAAACGGCATTGAGATCCGAAGAGGAGGTGAGTGGAGATAGCTCAGGCGAGAAGGTGCGTCCCTGGCAGCGAAGTCAATGCAGCGGCGGTGATGGCGTCGGGAGCTGAAGAGGGGGGGAGCTGGGGAAAAGGTGACGACGGTAGCAGCAGAGGAAGTGATAGCACTGGGACAGTAGAAGAGGAAGGGATAGTGGCGGTGGAAGTAGAGATGGCGAGGTTGGCTGTACAGATGGCGATGCGCGAGGCAGCGGTGGCGGTGGCGAAGGTAGAGGCGCAGGCAGGGGCGGTGGAAATGGGGAAGGGGCGGGGGCAGGGGCAGGGGCGGGGGCAGAGGCGGGGTCGGGACGGGCACGGGGACAGGGACGAGGCGGGGATAGTGGTGGGACTAGGGCTGGACAGGGTCGGGGACGGGGATGAGGACTGAAGCGGGACTGGAACGGGACGGGACGGTACGGGACGGGACGGAACGCAGTGGGGTGGAGGGGCGGAGATGGGGACGGGGCGGGGTGGATGCGGGGATGGGAATGAGGATGGGAATGGAGACGGGAAGGGTAGGGGGCGGACAGTGGGGGCGATGACTGGGGCGGAGGATATGGCAGTTGCGGTGCCGGTAGCGTTGGCGACGGTGGCGACGGAGGCGATGGCGGCAGCGCGGCGGCGGGGGCGGGGGCGGCGGCGGCGGGAAAGGCTGCAGGGGCAGGGGCGGCGGCGGTGGCGACAGCGTCTAGATAGCGCAGCTGTAGGCACCTTCCGCCTCGTCGCCGGCGAGGCTCGTCGCAGGGCCGCTCCGCCCCGCCCCCGCCCCGCCATGGCCGCCCCCGCCCACTGCTCCACGCGGAAATTGAAATCTCTGACGCGCAATGCGGCACCGCACGGCACGGCGCGGCTCCGCGGCAGCGGGCTCGAACCCGAAAGAGGCCACAACGTACGAATGTAATACATACCTAGCAAATAAATAATCAATAATGTCAACCGAAAATGTATAAATGTCAACCGAAAATAAATAACAAATCAGTGAAATACACAGAATAAATTTAAAAAATATAATAAGTAAACATATGACACAGTGATAAGGCGTGCAGTTCTTGCAATATTAAAAGTAGTAGTAGAAGAAGAAATAGAGAAGTAAAACAAGAAGACAATTACTCATCTTTTTTTTTCCGGGGGCCTTTTCCAGATTCACGGGGATGCCGATATTTCGATTATTCGCTCCCGATACCCACAATGTCCCTAATGGCGACACATATAAACCTTAACACTAGACACACACTTGCGGGCTCCTCGGTCTATGGGCATCAAACTCACAAGGCCTTCCGAGACAACACACGTACGCGCAAGACAAGTGTCAAACAACCATGCCACGGCGGGACTCGAACCCGCGACACTTCCGACCGAGCCACTGAGTCGGCACTCGTCGGCAAACTTCGGCCATCCAGGTCGGCAATTACTCATCTTCTGTGTCTTTAAGATTAAAGGCTATTGCCTTGTCGCTATCGCCAGACCATTTGGTTTTTCAACTGCTTTTTCGTGTCCTTCTAATTGGTGTATCTAAATACATCTTAGAATATTCACTACAAATATAATGTTAAAATGTAAAATGAAAAAATGAAAAACTGGAAATAAAGAAAAATGAGAATATTTTATTGTTATTCCACCTATTCTTATTGTATGCGTTCTGACAGATTTCTCATACTCCGTTATACGCTTTTAATGACGTTGCCGACGTTATGCGACAGTAGGGCTCTAAGGAAGAGGCCGGCCGCCGATAAATATTTATTTGCGTGATGCGTTACAGAACAATTGTTTTAACGTCTTAGGTAAAGAAATGTACTGGGTATCTGTGTGTACTATATACTGCGTTATTATGGCATACGTGAAGACTTTATGGTAAAATATTTTTTTGCAAAGTTACACAAGAATATTTAATGGTTGTTTTTGGTACTGCGCGTGCTACTTTTTGGAAAACTATTTGGTCCGAGTTTGTTGAGAAGGATTTTTGCTGCCGCAGGTCAGTAGTTAATATAACCCACC
Source organism: Teleogryllus occipitalis (assembly GCA_011170035.1). Classification (NCBI taxonomy): domain Eukaryota; kingdom Metazoa; phylum Arthropoda; class Insecta; order Orthoptera; family Gryllidae; genus Teleogryllus; species Teleogryllus occipitalis. Next base: position 167,917 of record BLKR01009133.1, read on the forward strand.
TCTTAACATAAAAGTTAACGCATCCAAATGCACATTGCAATTTCCTATAAAAAGTGAAATGTGTGATAGCATTATCTACATCCCACGCTTCAGTAATGACTAAAATGAAAATCGTCAGGTCTTTCCGGGACAGGAAGGAGTAAAAGTATTTAGTGTTTCTGGGTGCGTCAGACTGTTGCTCATTCGTTCCGTAAGTCCTGTGCATAATATATCCCCGGAGGTGGTATACCCTCGAGACCGTTCCCACCAGGAAAGTTTTGAGCTCCCGACTGCTCTTTCGTCATGTATGGTAGTGAAGGGCTTAGAAATATAAACGAGTGTAGAGGGAGAGAAGAAGAGGGAGAACGGGAAGAAAAGATCCAGCGCGGTCCGTGGCCCGTTTGTTAGGGCACAGCTCCGGATTTCACCAGGTATTGATCGCAGAAACCACGGAAAACTACCGATCAGAGCAGCCATCCGCTAGAATTTTCCTCGAGACAGCGGTTGAATTTGACCCATGGATGATCTTGGCTGTCCGGGTGACGCCGCGTCTCAGGCTGTGTTGCCGACGTTTCGACCATCTTTTCGTCATCTTCCTCAGGGCTGGTCAGCCAATTTGACCTAGCTCTCTAACTAGTGTCGAAAATCCTGCCATCGTCGGGAGGGAACTTAACACCTCCCGATCAGAGGCCCTTCAGCGACATCAGTTGGTGCCCTGAGCCACCAAGGCGGGGAAGGCAAGGGGCGGAGCAACGGGGCGGAGCTCGGCGCCCCGCCGGAGCAGAGCGGGTGTCGGAAGAGGCCTTCCTCGACAAGGGCTGCTCGTCGGCACTGCCCGGGTGGCAATCCGAGTGTATTCTGTGCATGCAAACATCGGTTTTCGATGGGAGTGGTTTTATGAGTAGATGCTACACTTCAGGGACGCTGCGGTTATGGTCAAGGATATTGTGCAAGTTATCTGTGCGCAACACCTGATGCGGTAATTCGCAGAATCACCTTATTTGCAAGAAATCCTGAAAAATAAAATAACAGTTTCTGGAAGTGAATACAATATTCTCCAAAGTTCAATTATTCATATACTCAAAACTGCCGTCATCGATTAATAAAAAGCTAATTCTTGCAAATAAAATTATAAATAAAAAATAAACGAAAGTGCTTTGATATATTGACCACGGATTTTACTTATTACTAAGTGTTTACTTCCAAGTATTCATTTTTAATTTTTGATAACTCATTCAACAAGACAAACACATAGATCAAATTACTAGTTAAAGAAACTCGCCCTATGAAAAATAAGTTCTATTGCAAAGTGGCAAGCGTTACGAAATGTATGCGAAAATTCGTTGCTCAGAAATATCTCCTGAAGTTTTTAGTGTGCTAGGGAAGAGAGGATCATTTCAAACGAAATATCGAAATAATGTACAGAATACAGCAAAATATACTACCATTATAGGGAACTGCGAGGGGGAAAGCTTATTCATCTTGACCAGCGATTGCCCCTCTCGATTGCTCCTCTCGCCACTGTTCTCTGGCGGGCCGAGGCCGGCGAGGTCCTCAAGTGGCGTACGGAGGCTGCCAGTGGGCGAGGGCGTGGGCGAAAGCTTTGGCCGGGGATGTAATGTTGATGTGGTTGGGGCGCAGGCTGTAGAGAGGAGACGGCGACGCATGAGCTGGCGATGGTGTTGGCGAGGGAGATGGGGTGGAGGTAAAGAAGGAGGTCGAGGGAGAAGAGGCTGCAGAGGCGGACACGGACGCGGAGGTGGATGCGGAGGCAGAGGAAGAGACAGAGGCGGAGGAAGAAGCGGAGGCGAAGGAAGATGGGTGGGCGGAGGAAGAGGCGGAGGAGAAGGAAGAAGCGAAGGCGAAGGAAGAAGCGTAGGCGGAGGAAGAAGCGGAAGCGGAAGAGGAGCCAGACACAGGGGTTGGGGGCGGAAGTCGAGGTGGAAGAGGTAGAGACGGATGCTGAAGTGGTTACGAAGTTGAGGCAGAAGCGGAAGCAGAGGCAGAGGCGTAGGTGGGGCAGAAGGTCGAGGTGAAGAAGGCAGAGGCGGCCGTGGAGATGGACTCAGAAGTTGAAGCGGTTGCAGAGGCGGTCGTGGAAGCGAGGACGGATATATAAGCGTAGGTAGAGGAGGAGGATAAGAAGGCGGATGTAGAACCAAAAGAGGAAGCAGAGTCAAAGAGGGAGGTGAAATCGGAAGCGGAGACGCCGGCGAAGGCGGAAGCGCGGGCGGAGGCAGAGTCACGGGCGGAGACGGAGAAGAAATCGGAAGCGGAAACAGCTGCGGCGGAAGCGGTGGTGTTGGCGAGGCGCCCCGTCGCGTCATCTCCTTTGGCAAAGCGGCTTATTAGGAGCAAAGCCCACGTGGGCGCCCTTCGGAGCGGCGCGTGCGGCTGCTTCCCCGGCGCCGCCCGCCCAACAACGAAGGGCGGAGGGCGGAGCGGACGCGCACGGGCGATCGAAGGGTCAGGCGAAAGGCGATCGCGTCCAGACGCAGAACGCCAACATTTTACACGGTGAATGAAATGTGATGGCAGTTGAAAATACGGGTTATTCTTTATTAGGATGCCTGCGCTTCAGTCTAATGGCCTTGGACTGGTGGAATGCTTTTTATGGGTAGCTAATTATGAATATATTACATGCATGATTGATAATTCCGGTCATATCAATTGATGTGGTCGTTACTCCCGATAGCGCAGAGATTGATTTACCCTGAGAAATGGCATATTTTTAAAAGGACTAATTATATCTGCCGTGTCCCATATATATATATATATATATATATATATATATATATATATATATATATATAGAGAGAGAGAGAGAGAGAGAGAGATCCTTTGTTGAAATCAAGTTGCAGTCCCAGCAAAAACACGTATTTCTGAGGTTTGGAAACACCCAAATAATTTTGGTGTCGGAGTATTATTATAACATCAAGTAATCTTGACAAATAAAATATAAAAGTGTGAACTTCAAGCACCATAAGAGTTTTATTGCCGATCCGGTGGCCGAAATCGCTAAGGCAGTAGTGTCGTAGCGATCTCGGACCGAAGGATCACGGGTTCGAATCCCGCCTCGGTCATGGTTGTATTTGTGTTCGTCCTTTCACCCCTTATCATCACCATAACATTTCATCTTCACAGTTACATCATAACAGTTAATTTTAACGTTAACTCCAATAGTGGTCGTTAATGACCTATATATTGATGTGACCTTAAATAAGTTTAAAAAAATATTTTTACAATCTAATTTCTTCGTGCCGATGGTGTTCTTTACGCGTTCTTGTTTTGTCGTTTGGTGAAATCCTCGCTTCTGGGCTGTAGCTACAGCGCAGCACACGTGGACACCTGGAAGCGATATGTTTGGATTTGCAGTGGGGCGCGGCCGACACCACAAAGGGCGAAGGGTGAAGGGTGTGGGGGCGGAGGGGGGGGGCAGAGATGGGGTCGAACGCTCACAAGGAGACGAGTTCCGGGAAGGCGTTTGACGTGAGGCCGTGACGTCAATCCTCTCGACCGCCGCGGTCGGAAATAAACCCCAGAATGACTGCACACATTTGCTAAATCAATATTCGGCAATCTCAGATAAAGGTGATTTTCTAAGCATACGAGCGGACATGAAGTGTCTTTCTGATGAATACACACAACACACTCTCAGGGTTGGCACATTACCGGCCAATCTTCTTGAATGAAATTGAACTACATGAGTACGATGATCCGATTCCCATTTCTATTTCCTGCTGCCATATCGTGGGTAGTGTAGCCTCCATTATCATGATAATCAGTACTGCCGTCGACGCTTCACCACCACTACCAGCTCATCGAAATGTTTAGCCTATAAGAGCGTCCATTGCAAATATTGTCTAAGCAGTTCAAGATTTGTAGAATGCATTTTCAAGAAAATCAGGGCTCAGAGGCATATTATAGTCAGGGCTTGATTTCTGGAGGAAAGCGAGGAAACGGCGTTCCGGTCCCTCCGGAATAATTATAAAATTATATTATAAATATATAACTATTTGTATTAAATTAATAATTCTGGGCGCGTTCCGGGACCTAATATTTTATAAATCGAGCACTGGATATACTGAATGGCGTGAAGGGTGGAGAGCGAGAGGGTCACATATTAGATATAGTGATAGATATAGTGATTCGCTTTTTATTTTTTATCAAAGACATTAAAAGAACTTTCTTTGCTCCAGTGAATTTGAAATCTGGAGTTATTGGATTGGTTTGTTGGTTAGTGATTCCAGGCACGTCAACAGCATAGGTTATTAGTCTCATAAGTGTTGTGGATGTTATTTTCTTCGGGAGATAGTGGTGATTTTCCCCCTCTGGATGGCGAGATCCGGCGCTGACCTACCGTTGGCTATCGGACTTCCCCCTAACCAGGACTCTCCCACCAGTGGGGCATCGCTCCAGCAGGGACAAGCTCTAAACTCCCGACCGGTCTCTCGGAATATGTGATAGTGTTGTGCATGTAAGTGTAAGTGTGTGTGTGTGTGTGCGCGCGCGCGCGTGTGTGTGTGTAAGGGGAGAGGATAGGACAAGGAAAATCGCGCGTGGTCCGTGGCCCGTTTGTTAGTTTGTTTTTTACTGCTCCGGCATTCGCCTGGTGTTGATCGGAGAAACCAAGGAAAACTACCGACCAGAGCAACCGGCCGCTAGAATTCTCCTCCAGTCAGCGACTGAATTCGACCTATCTGAAAAGCTGGTATCGAAAAATCTGCCAACGTCAGAACTCGAACCTAGGACCTCCCGGTCAGAGGCGATGAAGTGACATCAGTTGATGCACTGAGCAACCGCTCCCGGTGGAGTTATTGGAAATGCTTTGAAGTTTACGGCTAGATTTGTAGGGCCTCATGTTCATGTGCGTAATGTAAGATGTAACCTCTACACGACAACCGACGTCACGGCATACTAGAATTAAAGGAACAGTTTTTAAATCGTGGTTTTCTTTGTTGCTTACAGAGTAAAAACGATTTATTAATTTAACGATTCTTGTAAAACGGATAAATAAGCAAACTTCTTTCACTTTGTCTCTTTCTCTCGGTGTGTAAAAACTATATAAACCAACTAATCCATTTAAATCTAACCAAAATGCATTGATTACAGTATTTTGAATTTTTAAATCAATAGGGTGTGATTTCCGTCTTAAGAGATATATCCTCGATTTCATCACCAAAGTGACCATTGGGCGAAGTCATAGCAAAGGCCATGTGTATACTGTGCCTTCCAGTAGGTGCTCATCTCTCATCAGCATGTTAATGGTCGAGTTGCCTACAGACGAAGCCTGAATGACACGATATCCTTTGTGACATCACAATTCTCTTCCAATTACTCTGCTGCTGGCCACTCAGCTCCCTACAGTAGAACCCATCTCCTCTCCGCAGCCTCTGCCCTCCCGCGTGGCATGACGGGCGACGCTCGTGCTGTCCGAATTGTTGCCCCTCAACGCCAGGGGGCGGCCACGCGCCAGGTGCGACGAATGCCCGTGAAGCGAGAGGGGAAGGGGTGGGCAGGGAGGGGGAGAGGGGGAGATGGCGGTCGTCGTTTGCTCTAACCGCCGCTTAACGACACGGGAGCCGTTGATCAACCTGCAACGCATGAGCTGCTGGCACCACCGCGGCTCGCAGCACTCTGCTAGCTTAACGGCCCGTCACGAACGCTACCGCCAACGGGGACACCAGCGGCGACGGGGAACACTATCGCCACCAAGTGGACACTACCGCCAACGGGTGGGGGACACTACCGCCAACGAGGAACACCGCCGCCAACTGAGAACAACACCGCCCACGGGAGGACACAAAACTCAACGGCAGACACCACCGCCAACCGGGGAACATTTCCGCCACCGAGAGAACACTACCTCCGAGGGGACACTACCGCCAACCGGGGGACACTACCGTCAACGAGGGGACACCACCGCCAACGGGGGACACCACCGCCAACGAGGGAACACTAGTACCAACGAGAGGACACTACCGCCAACGGGCGGGGGACACTACCGCCAACGAGGAACACCGCCGCCAACTGAGAACAACACCGCCCACGGGAGGACACAAAACTCAACGGCAGACACCACCGCCAACCGGGGAACATTTCCGCCACCGAGAGAACACTACCTCCGAGGGGACACTACCGCCAACCGGGGGACACTACCGTCAACGAGGGGACACCACCGCCAACGGGGGACACCACCGCCAACGAGGGAACACTAGTACCAACGAGAGGACACTATTGCCAACGGGCGGGGGACACTACCGCCAACGAGGAACACCGCCGCCAACTGAGAACACTACCGCCCACGTGGGGACAAGAAACCCAACAGCAGACACCACCGCCAACCGGGGAACATTTCCGCCAACGAGAGGACACTACCTCCGAGGGGACACTACCGCCAACCGGGGGACACTACCGTCAACGAGGGGACACTACCGCCAACGGGGAGACACTACCGCCAACGGGGAGACACTACCGCCAACGGGGAGACACTACCGCCAACGGGGAGACACTACCGTCAACGGGGGTAAACTATTGCCAACGGGCAGACACCATCGCCAACGGAGGGACACCACTGCCCAAGGGTGGACTCTCCCGTGAACGAGGGACCGTCAAAGGGAAACAACCCGACAACGGGAAACAGCTAGTATTGAAAGACGAAAAAAATTGTACCCGTTGAAGAGATATAATCCATTTGAAAACGCAAAACAAGATACTGGAAAATCAAACGTTATATTATACAAAACATGAATGAATTGTGTGAGCAAAATTACATATTCTTTCTCTCTGACTTTATGTCAATGGTCAACGAATACCTGGAAAATAAAGTATTTGTTATTAACGTTTTCAGTTTCGTTCCACTATAAATTAAGTAACAACTTTCACATTTATAATACTTAGATTCTGAGAGCACAATCATTATATATTTTTACGATTTATCTTTGTCAGCACAGAAACGAAATAACTTAAGATACTATCTCATTCCTAAAAGGAATTGGTTGTAAATATGTTTCAATGATTCCGAACATGTGGCAATTTGAATAAACAAAAAGGAGTTCGGTAATGAACATTTCATGTAGTTCTGCTAGAACGAGAATGCAGTTCCCATTCTACCTATCGGTTTCAATCTTGATACAGTAATAAGACAGTACGATAATAAGAGATTAACTGAGTTCCGTAGTCGACTCCAGAGTCCAAACGTAATTACTTTTTCGCATCGCTTCACAGTCGGGAGCGAATCGATCGCAGTTTCCGAAAGCGTCTCAGCGGAGTCTGAGAAACTTCAACGAAGAATAGAAGAAAGTCTAGAGCAAGAAAAGAAAAGAACTAGAGGAAAGCCTTTGAAGTACTTTCCGATACGCGACTGTATTGCAAGGATATGTTCAAAATTCAAAGAGATTTCGCAGAGAAGTGAATGGCAAAGTGCTCTTACTTAGTTTGCGTGGCCTCAGACACATTCATAAGGTGGAACGTAATATATGAAGTTTATTCGTAAATCAACACGTGAGTCATACATTGGGATGAAACAAATTTACTAGTAGATATTCGTCAAGGTGGTATGAAATGAGATGTCAAATTTTACAGAATGTTATTTCCAACCTAATATTGTACTTAAATTATGGATTTACATTTAGGTAGTATTTGAATCGGTTCAGAAAATCTTTGCTTTGTTGAATTTTCTTCAGATTACATGTCAAAAGTACACACAGAACACAATTTTATCCAAAGAAAGGAAGACAGGTAATGGAAATGCAATGAAACACCTCCCAAGCAAATACAAATACATTGCTAACGGAACTCAGCTAAAGGAAGTGAACGTCGATTTTTCACATTTTACAATTTTTATTTAATGATACTGTATATTTTTTTCAGAATCAACATTTAAGTAAAAAGTAAATCAGCTTCGAAACAATCACATTGAATTAAATATTAAAGGAGTCTCATTAGATACAGTTAGCCAAGTTCCCGGTATTTTTTTTCTTTCTGCACCCTAAAGCTTTTCATAAACACTGCCGGCTAATGAGACCTGGAACTCGTCAAGAAACGAAGTTTCAACCAAAAACGCACGGTCGCCAATCGCTCTCAGCGTTTTAAAAACCCACTCTGCCGAACGCTTTGACGCGGCCCCGCTCGAAATCCGAAACATGGGCGATCCGGCGGGCCCATACCGACGCGAGCATCGCGAAATGAAGCCATCATCTCCTCGCCCCGGGTGGGGCGATGCGGGGCGACGCGGGGGCGACGTGGGGCGTCCGGGCGTCCTCGCCCGGGGCGAACGCCGACAGAGGGCACCGCCCCCTGCACCCTCCGCTCCCGCCCCGCCCCCCCCCCCCCCCCCCCCCCCCCCCCCCCCCCCCCCCCCGCCCCTCCCCGCCCCGCCACGCCCCTCCCCGCCCCGCCACGCCCCTCCCCTCCCCTCCCCTCCCCGCCCCGCCCCGCCCCGCCCCGCACACTCGCCCGTCCAAGGTGCTCCCTCGCGTAAAACAAATGACGGCGGCCCTTCTGGCGGCGTTTCTCCCTCGCCCCCTCCCTCCGCCATGCCTTGCCCCGTCCCTCCTCTCCCTGCACAGCCCAGCCCTACCTCGCCCCTCGCTCCACGCTCCACGCGCGCGCGCTTAAAGAAGATGGACTCGTCGCTACGAAGCGAAGGGCCGACCGGCTCGGCGCGGCGTCCGCGTCGCTTTAAACACACCACGCAATCACTGGCGCAAACGGCACTTTTCAAAGGGGAATGCCGCTGCAGGCCTCCCAGTACGAACTGCTCTGGGTTTTTCGACATTGTTAAATTTGATTTATTGAACAGCGGAAAAAAACATTTATTACCGTTGACCTTCTTTGAACAATGTTGAAGTCTCTTTATTCCCAATTTTCGAGCTAATGAATTACTGAACTAACCTTTTTTTTTGTCGGTATTTCGAAGTACTAGATATTCAAAGACATATTACATTGGTTCCCCTAAACTTATGTAAAACGTCATTTTATCGACCATTTAAGAAATTAAATTCTAAATTCATTTTAGAAATTAAACCATTTCTTATTTCAGAATGAAGGATATTCGAATTTTGTAGAAAGTTAAATTCTTGGATAAATTGAAGAAATTATTGATAACTCTACAAAGTAGTTTTTATCAGTTTTGGGAGAGCAGTGATGTGAAATTTGCGCTATCGTGTGTTGAAAGAAGGTTAATCTTTCTACCAACAACGATTCTGGTTTCTAGAATATAAGAATTAATTTGCCAGTGCATACAAGCTTTAGAGTCTCGTTGGAAACATTAAATACCTGAAGGACAATATTACATGTCATGTGCTTGGCGTTATTTTCACGTGCTTTTATTAAATCTCTCTGGGAATCGCGTCAGCTGACCTCGAAGTCTAGCAATCCTCATGCAAGTCTAGCTTTCGAGCGCGATTCCAACATTCAAAGAGTAAACATCTTTGCAGTCTCGGATTTTAATAATGTACTCAATTGTATTGCGAATAACAAACTCTCGACACAAGATGAAAAGTAATCTCTATGTTCACATCCAACTACTAGTTTTCTCTCGCGTTTCAACAAACTTTTAGCTAACTGACGTCTCACCAAATTTTTTCTTGAAAATTCTTCCCAGAATTTTCTTTGGAATCATAGCGTAGACTGTCCCAAGTAGGGCTTATAAATGTGCATTACAGTTTAGGTGTCGAAGTTTAAAAGATATGAATGCAAAATGTAGTAATTATTATTCCAAATGAACGTATTGAGACTTAAGTAAAAGTATTTTTATTTAGAATTTCAAATTAAACAGTTTTGAATTCAGAATATTTTGAATTATCGGACGTTTAGGTAAAATATTTGGTTTACGTGAACAGACCGATGTTAAAACGTACCATGCTTAAATTGAAATTTTTGATGTTTGCACTGAAATAACTTTTGCCAAAAAAATAAGCCAAAATTTGTATCTAAATAAGTCACCTAGAGACCATTTTCAAAATCAAAATCGTGGTTCATTAATAGTTTTGAGAACGCAACATTTCAACAGTAAGGTTCTTTCTCAAAACATTACAATAATAAACTTTTGTTCACAATTTTAGTTACAATATCTACGCATAATGTACTTCAATTGTTTGACAGAGGGGAAAAAAGAAATTATTTAAACTGTGAACGTTTTGAAGTGTAATAACAATGCAAGGAAGTGATTGAGGTTCGACACAAAACGTCTACATAAGTATCATGAAAAAAATACTTGTAACGATAATATAAATTTTATGTTATTACAAAATCATAATATAATACACATATTTTTATTCTGATATATAGCAGGGATATATCTCAATGTCTATGTATCAGATATATTGACAGAAATTAAATAGCAAAAAAATTAGAATAGAGTATCAGGCCATAAGATATGCAGTGGTATAAATTCCTTATAAATTCCCCATGAGGGACAAAGAACTGGTATGATCGACTTGCACTAGTCGTAATGAATAAGATCATTTTAATGTAATAAAATGACAAAATAATAGGAAATGAAAATCTGGGAAAAGAATACTACGAGAAATCACAGCAAGGAAAACACAGTAAGTAAAAACAGTAGAACTGGTAGAACGGGTGAGAAGACTCAAAAAACGTAGTAATGTCTTCCACCTCTCATCACAAAAAGTTTTGAAAACTGTTCTTGCAAATTCAATCGCCGATAAGCCCTCAGATAGGACAATCTTTCCGAGTGGTGGTTCAACATCGATTATAAAAGAACGGTTTTACCAAACATCGATGTTCAAAATTAAACATCGATGTTAATAAGACATTGATCAAATTCCATCGATATTTTTAACCATCGACGTTTTCAAATATTGATGTTTTAAAGCTGGTTCTTTACAGTATTAAATTCTTATGCACCAAATGTAATTTGATATTGCCCGTGTTTATTAATTTATAATCAAGATTTAACTGAAAACTCAGTTTAAAAAAATTAGAACAATGGACAAAATTAAATCTGTGCGTCCTAAGTCAGTCCCATTTCACCGAAGAAGTAAAATAAAGGGGAGTCCGTAGGGTTTGCATTGACCGTATGTCTATGTATCAATACAAAGAAAGGCCAAGGAAATGGCAAGAATGTCCTCTCGGATGGAAATGGAAATGGCGTCTCTGCCAAGAAATAGTCAACGAAAGTAGAATTTACAGCCTTCGTTTACTTCGAACACAAAACCTGACAGAGGCACCAGCAGTTATTTCATACTTTAATTTACACAAAATTGTGATTATGGAAATTTTTCATTTGCAAGCTAATCATCGAAAATGTAAAAACATGTACCACGAAACATCGATGTTAAAAACATCGGCTTCAGTATATCCATGTTTAAAAAATCGATGTTTTATAGAAACATCGATGTTTTATAGAAACATCGATGCCTTAAAAGCATCGACATCAACGTCGCATCCCTACTTTCGAGGTGTCGCGAGAAATCTGGAGAGAGCCTGCCGGAATACTGGAAACTCCCCCGCCACTGGCAGAGAGGGAGTCACTCTAGGTCAATTGATTTTTTGATTTTTTCGTGTTTCCGGGCGCGTCAACTGCTTTGGTCATTAGTTCCGTAAGTGTAGTGCATGCTTTTTCTCGGGATATGGCGGTGATCTTTCCTCGCTGGATGGCGAGATCCGGCGACGACCTACTGTCGGTTAGTGGGGTTTCCCCCTGACCAGGACTCTCCCACCAGCGGGGCACCGCCCCAGCCGGAACAAGCTCTTAGCTCCCGGCCGGTCTCACGGAATACGTGGTAGTGTAGTGCATTTTGGTGTAAGTGTGCGTGTTCGTGGTCCGTTTGTTAGGGTACTGCTCCGGCATTCGCCTGGTGTTGATCGGAGAAACCACGGAAAACTACCGATCAGAGCAGCCGGCTGCTAGGATTCTCCTCCAGACCGGGACTGAATTCGACCTAGCTGAAATGCTAGTGTCGAAAATCCTGCCGCCGTCAGGACTCGAATCTAGGACCTCCCGGTCAGAGGCGCTGCAGTTTCATCAGTTTATGCACTGAGCAACCAATCCCGTACTCTAGGTCAACCACGACATAGCTTTAAAACAAACGTGCTACCTTACTGGACTGTTGGAACAAACAATATTGCCAGACACAAATTTGTAGTGAAAGGGAGTGTCGGTTTGGGGTTATTGGTGTTGCAATAATAACACAAAACGTTGAATGACGCTTCAAACGGGATATTGAAAACCTTAAACCAAATCGGCGTCTTTAGTGTACACTACAATAAAACATTCGGATATCAGTCGTTTTAAAGGAATGAAGATTTTGAGTTTTGTTCAGTCAGTAGGAATAGTGTAAAAATTATCTTAATCCTAATAAGGAACATGTATAAATTCACTACACTTTGTTATGTTGACTGCGTTATTATAAAGATTGTATGCTCCTTTTAGTAGAATAAAATAAATGCATACCGTTGACTCCAAAATGTTATCTCTACGGTACACACGTTTGCTTTCAGAAATCACTATAAAAGATATATTTCTTTACATATTTGAAGAATAACAAATAGTAAATGTATATCACTTTTAACTGAGCAGGATTTCCGATTGATATGTACGAATTATACCTAGTCTAATCGTAATACTTTTCTCTCTCACCTCAACGTGAACTTACCGTAAACAAATATTTCGATATCAAGGTTCTCCAGATAAGTCGCAGTTCTGAATGCAGAAGCGAGGTAATATGAAATTCAAGTTGTTTGTGGATGAAGACTTTGAACGTTGGAGGAAGCAAATACGCGTATTTGCTGTAGAGACTGAAAAACTAGGTCGAAGCTTCTCCTTTCCTTGAGAAGGAAATCTTAAGTCAGTAATATTGCAGAAGTGTGTTCGAGGAAGTGCACAAACTCTCCTATTCACGTTGTAAACATAAAATTGACAAACGTCTTTAGGTCAAAATTGAAGAGATTCGTAACATATTTTTTAAGCCACAATAAATATTTTTCTTATTCATCAACCTATGAAATACGGTAAAGTGTGTCCAGGAAAATCTGTGTTGCTCTACATTTGAGATTTTCCAGTCATCAATGATGACTAATATTCTTCAATAATCACCCTTTTTAGAAATATTTTAATATATTTCTTAAACAACTTAAGTTCACTACATTGTATTAAATTGATAGTGATATTCGTAGATTAATAAAAGTTACAATTTACACCATTTTCCTTCATGTATATATATATATATATATATATATATATATATATATATATATATATATATATATATATATATGAAACATTAAGAAATAATGAAAACTATTTTTTTCTTCTCGACATTCACTTTACACTCACAGAAATATATTGATTCTCATATTCTGAAGCTAAAACCTTATTCATGCTATGTACATCTATCCTACTCTGAATCACGCACAACCTATACATTTCCTTACTATCAGCTACTAAAGTTCGCAAGTATGTTATTAGGAGACACAATAAATCTGTTTTCTCCAAAGTTTCATTATTTTGCCAACTATCCATGTCACTGAGTATTTCGAATCACTCATCACATCTGAAGGCGTGCACACGGGGGGGGGGGTGAGCGGGGGGGGGAGAAAAGGGGAAGAGATCATGGTCCTACCTGAAAATTTCAAAAACGACACCGTAGCCCTATGCAATTACACATTTTATTTCCGTATGATCAATTTATCACATCTGTTCAAGAATAAATCTCCACACTTTGTATATCATGTAACATCCCAATAATAATAGATTTTCTTAAGTATTCAGAGTGGTGTTCGACATATTCACTTTCAAATTGTCTCTTCACATTACGAATGAAAACATCTCTCATGTATAATGTCTTCAAATTTCTAAATGTTATACAATTATTTGATGAATTTTAAAGAATTCTATAAATGGTCGCTAATGACCTTGCAGTTCATGCTACCAAAAAAATAAAGCGTATTTAAAAATTATTATTTCAGCTCGATTTGGGGAATTGATACATGAAATTTGGGACGATTCTCCAAACCATCTGCAAACCCTGTAAACGGTTCAACGTAAAATCAATTGTATTGATCATCATTAAAGTTATAATTGTATTCTTCTTTCTAGTACGTTTTATTTATTTTGTAGTACAAAATGACAAATAATAAGAAGTTTGATGGAAAGGGAGCCTAGACATGTAGTTCACCCTTGGGCAGCGCACCCGTGTTACCCCGTCATGAGTCAGTCTTAGATTAGAATCCATTATTTTATCACTTGTATTCATCGTTGCACTGCACAGTGCCCTCTTCTCACTTTCCATATTGAACATTTTTACTCACACGTTCTAGTGCATTGTGTACTCATACAGTGAAAAGTGCTCTAATGGAAACACGCAAAAAAATTGTTATGCTACGCGTTCAGAATTCTTGCAAATTCAGTCAGCCTTCATACTGCTCGTTGTGTATACTTCGCGAATGTTCATTCCCGCCTGAGATATGGCATAATATTCTGGGGAAATACATCTTGTAGCTCCCAGACTTTTAGATTACAAAAACGAATTGTACGAATAATAACCAAATCCCACCCACGTGATTCATGTAAGCCTCTCTTCATTAATCTAGGAATTCTACCATTACCGTGTCTTTTTATTTACGAATGCTGAGATGGCCCCTTGTTTTGCTTCTGGACATAAATGTAACTTCATTTTCTGTGCACGTCTTCTAGAATTCAGTGGGAAATACAATTATTCAAATTATCGTTTCCATGTTGTCGCGGCATGAAGTAATAAGAGCCAAAATTTATTGCTTATTTATCCTTGAAAATAGATTTTATTACATGGGAGTTTTTTTGTTTGTTTTTTTCCCTTTCAAAATTCAAAATTTAAGTAGTATATGACTTAGTGTAGGGATCACAGAATTTTGAAAATGTGCACATAATTCACTTTTCCCCATAGCACGTCATACGCAGTTTTTAACTGTTTTTTTGACGTAAAATAAATAAATAAATAAATAAATAAATAAATAAATAAATAAATAAATAAATAAATAAATAAATAAATAAATAAATAAATAAATAAATAAATAAATAAATAAATAAATAAATAAATAAATAAATAAATAAATAAATAAATAAATAAATAAATAAATAAATAAATAAATAAATAAATAAATAAATAAATAAATAAATAAATAAATAAATAAATAAATAAATAATAAATAAATAAATAAATAAATAAATAAATAAATAAATAAATAAATAAATAAATAAATAAATAAATAAATAAATAAATAAATAAATAAATAAATAAATAAATAAATAAATAAATAAATAAATAAATAAATAAATAAATAAATAAATAGTAGTTTCGAAAGTATCCAGCACTGCAAATTGGCGGAGCTATAAACACCTTTTGTCAGACGATTGTAGCTGGGCTTAGCACTGGCGAATGTCATTTTTTCTTGTTCAGAAGTTCCTCCGGGGATAGCAGTTCATTAAACTGAGTTTCATACGTGTAGACCTAACTCGTTAAGAGGAATCAGGGTCACAGAATACCCTGATCAACGATTCCTACGACAATATTTCAACTGTACGTGTTAATTTTTCGAGTTTTCCCTATTACGAACGAACGCTTTAACAACAAATTAAGTCATTCTTTAAAAGTCATGTCAAGACTTTGATGAAACCAAGACAACACTGGCTCCCTTCTTCACAATTCAATAAGTTTTCTGTGTGCACTTCCATCTCGATGAAAGCAAGGAACACCATTACATCTGTGAAACGTTATTAGCAACATCTAAAATCCTTGAGGTATTATATTTTTACAGTAGTATGTACTCATGCTCTGCAACAGATGGTGCCATTCACAAGTTATTCACTATTTAAAATTAAATCATGAAATCTCACCATCGTGTATTCGTAGCAACTGAACACTTCTTCCAATCGACGAGCATTGCGCCTTCCCTGAAGTTGGCGAGATGCAAGGGACAATTTTCCAGGAAATATCTTACCTGAAAAGAAAACAGAAAACAATGTTACTATAAGAAATACTCTCATTTCCACCTCTGTACGGGTAAAATTACCTCAGATGAAAAGGCATATAAACCATTTTGTAAACAAATTAGAAGATTTATGTTTTTATTGGGAGTGAAATTGGGCAAACATTCCAAGTCTTTTGCGAAATAAAATGGTGGTAAATTCAGTAAAATAAATAAATACTCAAAATAATAAATAAATAATATAAATAAATACACAAAGAAATACGTTCATACTGAGTTGTATTTCTGAAGTGAAACAGTGATAACTCTCTAATCCCACCAATTACATGGTGTGTGGACGTAAAATGTAAATATGTTAAAATAAAATGTCAAAATATCAAGATGTCGTACTACAGCGGGTTTCGTTTTGCAACTTCATCTGTTATAATTTAATTGTACTCAAAGCAAATTATGCTTTTATTCGCAATGATATTCAAGTAATAGCTTTAACACTAAACGTTATCTTGCTTCGACAATTGAAAACACATACTCTTCAATATATAATTCTCGATGAACAAGCATGTCTTACATCGCGGAAGGAAAAATTAGAGCAGAAGTGGAGAGAAAGCAAAACGATAGGGAACAACGAGTCACCTCTCCAGAGACTCGTCCCGCTTCGAGATATCTATTGAATGGAGTTCCGTGAACGGAGGTCGGTTACGTGACTGGTGAAATCCGAACTCAACCATTCAGTAACAACGCTCTGCACCGCCGTCTTTGCATCTGCAATCTGTCGTGAGGCGAACTCATTGCCACCTATGCCGGGAGAGAGGATTGGACGCACCAATGTGCGAGATGCTCGTCAATAAATGCCAGGCAGAAATAAATTCACAAATAAATAATGCGAAAAAGGTGGCGATATAGCAAGCAGAGGCGAAGTTATGGATACTGAATTAGTAGGCGACAAACGCGGCAATTGTAAAGTCTGAGGCCAATGTTAAGTTGGGGAATGTAAAATCAGTAGAAATGACTGTGATGGAGGTATCGCAGTGCAAAGTAGGAGAAACCATTGAAAGAAAAGAGGAGTGGCCTGCGAACGAAACAGGGGTTGAGGGATTTGAAAACAGGAGGAGACGGCAGAGGAGACGGCAGAGGAGACGGCAGAGGAGACGGCAGAGGAGACGGCAGAGGAGACGGCAGAGGAGACGGCAGAGGAGACGGCAGAGGAGACGGCAGAGGAGACGGCAGAGGAGACGGCAGAGGAGACGGCAGAGGAGACGGCAGAGGAGACGGCAGAGAAGACGGCAGAGGAGACGGCAGAGGAGACGGCAGAGGAGACGGCAGAGGAGACGGCAGAGGAGACGGCAGAGGAGACGGCAGAGGAGACGGCAGAGGAG
>BLKR01009134.1:0-125167 GCA_011170035.1 Teleogryllus occipitalis
CCTGTCTTCATTCCTGGGGATCCTGGATTGTTACATCTCCCCCTGCCTAAGATGTCGCTCAGATATGACACCGTCATGATGAGTCTACATCTATCACTACACATTGTTACGCTTGTCTATTCCCACACGCCTCCTACTTCACTCAGTACCTGTTGCAGTTCAACGGCTACTCGCTGACTGTGTTGGTGAACTTGACCTTGAGCGAACAATGCATGCTTGAAGTACACAACACTACCGCTTCCCTGGAGATTTGCGACGGACGCATCGGCTAGTGTTTGCATCTGCACTGTACTACATCGACACGCTCTATCGTCGTCTATTGTCGCACTATCATACGTTACACTTTTCACCCCTTTTCCACCTGTGCCTTAATCTAAATAATCTTCCTTTCTTGTTTATAAAATACTCTTTACAACTAATCTTAACCTATTCCTTAAAACTACCTTTTTAACATCTAATCTTTGTTCCTCAAAGCTATTCTTTAACATTGGAACTATTTTCCTCTCAACTTCTTGTACAGGCTACCTCGCTATTACCAATTATCATCCTAGTTCTTTGTATAACTTCACATTATAAATATTCTGAGTTCCTTTATCTACACTCCTGTCTACTAACACCACATTGTTATTATTTAATACCTTTTTAATAGTGTACGGGCCGTCATAGAGCGGAAAGAATTTTCGAAACAATTTCTGTTCCGACGAGGACGAATGAGACGCTCGGACTAATACTTTGTCTCCTGCTTTAAACGTCCTCCGTTGGCATTGCTTCTGGGCCTTCTTCCTACTCGTTGCTGACTTCCGTAACTGCTCGTACACTATCTGTTGACCTGCTGCCACTTCTTGTACACCGCCGATTTCTGGTGGGATCTGAATACGGTCAAATGGTCTCATCTTCCTTTTTCCGAAGTGCGCTTCCCACGGCGTCACGTTGGTACTGGAGTGCGGTACCGCGTTGAGGATGTCATTCAATATTGGCACCGCCTCAAACCATGCCCGATGGTTTTCTGCCGTATATACCCGGAATAGTCGTGACAATTCTCGCATTACTCTCTCGCTCGGATTACTCTGAGGGTGGTGCACAGCTGTGAAGTGAATGGAGATTTCTAGAGCTTCCATTTCCTCTCTCCACCTGTCGCTTGTAAACTGAGTTCCTCTATCGCTTAGAATCCGGGCCGGTTTTCCGCACATTTCGATAAATTTTTTTTACTTGGCGGACGCAACTTGCTGTATTGGGCTTTCGTATGGGGAAAATCTGCACGAACTTCGTGAACACGTCGATGATGACGAATAAATGCTGGTTGCCAAACCTCGTCTTCGGCAGCGGGCCGTGTAAATCTACTGCATAGAGATCTCGAGGCCCTTGAGGCACGATTGCTTGCCATTCTCCTTCACAATGCCGATTCGGTTGTTTGGTCTTCTGGCACACGTCACATGCACTCGCTATTCGCCTCACCTCCTTTCCCATGTTCGGCCAGTAACAATAGTCTGCTAATATCTGCACTATTTTCCCCCCCTCCAAAATGCCCATAATGCTCATGCGTGGAAGTAGCTAGCTCCTTACGATTTTCCTCTGGAATCCATATCCGAAATTTCTCTCCTGTGCTACCGGTTCTTCTTAATAGTATATTTTCATAAATCTTCCAATTATTCACGTCTTTATCCTTCTCCTTTCGTATTTGATTCTCGTCGTAGGGCTGACCACTAACCATCTTCACGATTTCTTGCACAAACCGTTGCGCTGTTGCATATCGATCACCGCCCTTGTCGTCCATCGTGGGTTGATTTCTCGTACTTTAATGACTGTCATTACGCTCTCAAACATCCCTTTTTCTTTCACCTTGATCCTTGACAGATAGTCTGGAAGCAAATTCTTCCGACCTTCACAATATTCGATCTCGAATTGAAATTGTTGTAACCACAAAGTCCAGCGTAGAAGCTTATCGTTGTGAGTGTGGCTTCTCATAAGAAATGTTAATGCCTTGTGGTCCGTAATAATTGTGAATGGACGCCCTACCAACAATGTCA
Organism: Teleogryllus occipitalis; assembly: GCA_011170035.1. Lineage (NCBI taxonomy): Eukaryota > Metazoa > Arthropoda > Insecta > Orthoptera > Gryllidae > Teleogryllus > Teleogryllus occipitalis. Next base: position 2,028 of record BLKR01009134.1, read on the forward strand.
TAAATTTTCGGGTCGCCCACACAATAGCAAGTGCTTCCAATTCTGTCACTCCAAAATTTAATTCGCTTCCTTTTAACGTGCGACTGTCTAAAGCAATTATTTGCAGCTCTCCACATTCACCTAACTGAAATAACATCGCCCCCAATGCGAACCCGCTACCGTCTGTCTGCAAGTACATACGGCGACGAAAATCGGGGTATTGAACTACGTACGTGCGTTCGAAAGCATTCAACAACTGCTCGAAGGCTTCTTGGCATTGTTGAGTCCATTGCCACCTGCTCCCTTTCTTTAACAGGTGCAACAACGGCACTACTTTCTGCGAGTAATTCTTTACGAATCGCGCATAATAATTGCAAATTCCGAAAAGTCGACGCAATCCTCGCACATTCTTGGGTGGTGGTAAACCCCGAATCAATTCTCTCTTGTTCTCCTGTATCTTCATCCCTGCACTCGAGATTTCGTGTCCCATGAACTGCACCTTTTGACGACAAAATTCACACTTTTCTAAGTTCAATTTTAAATTGTACGCTCTGAAAATCTCTAATAATTTCTTCAAATCCTTCAAATGGGACTCCAAATCAGGTGAGAACAAAATAATGTCGTCGACGTACATCACTATGGTGTTCTTCTAGTCCGCCGGGATCACATCGTCGAGATACCTGATCAACGCTGCGCCAGAATTTTTCAACCCGAATGGCAATCGTGTAAATGAATATACAGTTCCTTCAAATTTAAAACTAATGTATTGCTGACATCCAGCTTCTACCTCTATTTGCCAAGACGCGGATGAAAAATCTAACGCGCTGAAGATCTTCGCCCCTCCTAACTTCATAACCATTTCACTTACAGTAGGTGGCGTCTCGTATCGTGGAATTGTGACCGTATTTAACCTTCTCGCGTCAAGACACAAACGAATGTTCCCGTTCTTCTTTACTACTACAACCAACGGACTAACGTACGGGGTTATTGCCTTTCTAATAACGCCCTTCTGCTCCATCTCTTTAATCAACTGGCGCACCTGCCCATGATACACCTGTGGTACGGGATATTGCTTCGTAGAAAACGGCGTAGTATCCTTCAATTGCAGCTTAAACTTGTAGCCCTTCACCGGCTCTGACGACTCCCCAAAAACTTCAATAAATTCCCTTAGCAACTGGCGAACTCGCACCGGACAGCCCTCTTGATCGATGACCTCCTCCGCGGCCCTTTCCACATTCTGAAGAGTCTCTTCCATGGTAGCCTGAAGCTCGTTTCCTTCCGCCTCCGTACTATCAAGTTGAGCGACCACTGACCTGCTTCCAATAAAACCTTGCGACTTTAGCGTTATTCTCCTCGCTCTCACGTCGACAACGGCTTGGCAAGCATCCAGTGCATCCATCCCAATGATGACGTCACGGATCAGCCCCCGGACAACAATTGCTGCTACCTCTATTGTCACCTCTCCTAAATCTATTTCCAACCAGATTTGCTTCCCTGTGGTGTTTGCCGCTCTTCGATTAGCCATGATCACGCGAAGCTTCCGCGTCGGCAGTTCTACCAACATATGCCCCTCCTTCTGCACCTTCTTGCAAAATTCTTCCGATACCGCACTAATACTACTACCCGTATCTACCAGCGCTCGAACTTCCTTCCCGTAACACCTGCCTTGCAGAATCAAACATTTACTTGGCCCTGCGCCTTCTGTTGTTTCCTCTCGAAGCAATTCATCACCTTCGACCACAATGCTCGCTATTGCCACAATTGTCACGACATCCTTTTGCCTCTCGTTTGGTTCGATCCACCTTCTCGCACCAAACGCATCTAGTTTTCCTTCCTTGCCGTTAGTTCCCATCGCCCTTGCGCCCCTTCCGTCTTTGCCTGATTACGATCCCTGGCTTCTTGCTCCGATCGTTCCGCGCCTGCTCGTTCGCCGTCCTTCGGCTTCGGTTTTCGTTGCACCTGTCCGTCCTGTGACTTTTCTTCCCTCCCTCGAGGCTTGTCTTCGCGCACCTCTATTGCGCACACATTATCATGCCGATATTGCCCTCCATTGTATCGGTTATTGCCATTAACATTACCGGAATTCGGACCTTTCCCGTCACGCCCGTCCCGTTCATTCTCGTCGTTCGCCTGATCGAACCGACTTACTCTTTCAATTAACGCGTCAATCGTCTCCGGCATATTGTTCCAAAGCAAATTTCTTATCCCGCTCGGCATCTGTCGAATGAGGATTCGAATAATTTCCGCCGGGTTAAATTCTTCGCTGCATACCTTAAATGCACTAACTTTCCGGGTGACGAAATCGCTCATAGTTTCGGCGCTTCCTTTCCGATACCGTTCTGACATCAGCCGGTATTTCAACTCGAACCTATGGTGTTGGTTCCAGTATCGTTCTAGAAACTTAGCCCTCCATTCCCCATATGTTTCCGGTGTTGGTGTCAGCGCCTGCCACCAATACTGCGCCTTAGAGCTAAGGGCTTCCTCTACGAATCTCAACTTCATTCCTTCCGGAATGTTATTTACTTTAAAATAGTTCTCGAGTGCCGTCAGAAATGAGTATGGTTGTTCTCTGCTTTCCCCATGAAATCGCAGGTAATTTGGCAACGTCGCATGCCCCATTGCGTAACCATTGCCATTCGCCCTTCGCGCTGCATACACCTGCTGCTCTAGGTCTGCTATCTTGTTCAGAATTTCTTTATCGACTTCTTTTGTCGATCCTATATCTGCCAATTTCCGACTATTTAATTCTCCCTGAACAGCCGTTATAATATTTCTATCTATCCCACTGATAGATTCTTCTACACGACCTATACGAGCGTCTTGCTGTCGCGCCACTTCTTTGAAGTCCTGCACATTCCTGCCTATGTCTGACAATCGCGTTTCTTGTAATTGCACCGATTGTTGCAAGGTGCCCACGGTCGATTGGATTTCACCCACACCTGTACTAATTTGTTGGTTGAACACCTCTTGTACCGCGAAACGAGTTTCTGATGTTTCCTCCCCCGTTTTCGCGTTCTGTTCTAACCTGGCGAAACGCGCGATTGTTTCCACTTTAAACGCGCTTACTTCGTCTTGAACTTTCGACACCGCGACCTGCACCTCATTCTGCAATTTGTTCAGCGCGGCATTTATTCCTTTATTCTGCTCCACAACTTCCTCAAATTTACCTTCTATTTGCCTCTGCAAATTATTCTCCAACCTAACATTGTCACTTCTTATTTCTTGCATTACACGTAGCAACATGGAAAGGGTGGATTCGGGTACCCCTTGCACCTCAGGAACAATTTCACCTGCAGCTTCCTGGCTCATATCTGCACTTTGCGTGTTTATCGCAATATTCCCCTCCCCTTCTACTTCTACGTCCTGTAAACGTTGGCCCTCCTCGTCCTCATCGCGAGCGGAAATTGTTTCCGAATCCGACGTATCCCGTATGCTTATCATTTTTCCACTACGCGTCTCCATTTTGAAATACAATATGTTATGGTTACAATGATCTTTGACCTGATTGCCTAGCCCACTTGCGTACTATTATAGTGCCCTGGTACTCGTTCTACTCACGACCCGCGTTGCGGCGCCAAATATGTAACGGTACCTATGTCTACCTCCGAAAACCTTCTACAATGGCCCCCACGCTGGGCTGCCAAATATGTAATGGTACACGTCACCTATCCGTTCTGCTTTTCTTTCTCAAAACTAATTTACAAAAAATATGTAACGATCTTTACCTGTGCTCCTTTCATCTATAGTTCTTACCAAAATGTCCACTATTATGCCTGACGTTGGGTTGCCAAAAATACATACATCTGAAATTTGCCCGTTGCCTAGCTGCTTTTCTGATATTTATTCATACAGATATAAATACTGGGCGTGAGGCTGTGGCGGACCTATACAGGATCCTGACGTAGTATTCGGGCACGTGGGCGTAGGTCCTCATCTAACTACACATACTTATAAGACCAATTGCATTGGTTTAATGTCGAACCAACAACGTTCGACATCGTTTATTTTATCTGTTGTTTTTTTTTTGTTCTCCTTCCTCTGCTAGAGGCATAACAAATAACAAACAACACAAAATCGAAAACAATACACAATACACTAAATACACAATAAACAATACCCTAGAAACACGAAATTCTCATTCACACTGAAGATTTACACTATAAGATTAAAACCAAATCATTCATACTTGAATGCGCATTCTATTTTTTGTTTTCACTAAAATCTATTTATATTTGACAAAACTTGGCCTTGTACATTAGAAGCTATGAGTCTATTCTTTCTTCTTATCAATGCGCATTACCAATTTAAATAAAGTTAGTGCACTTTCCTTTCGTTGAGTTCAGCGACCTGCACCGCGCCGTTCTCATGCATCACCCTCGCCAAATATACGCAGCGTCCTTTTGTTTGTCCATTCGCAGCATCCTTCCATTTTTCACACACGTAATTCGGAAAATTTCATTTTAAATAATTAATGTCTCTTCGTTATAACTGTTTATTACTTACGAAACGAGTTTAATCACACGGCTGATGATGCGACTGTTTATATTCGCGAACAACGTTCTCTTTGAAAATTTTTCAATAATTTTCCGCGTTTCACCTTCTAAACTTTCTCCACTACAACTAAACGTTATAAAATTAACTTTGCTCGCGTGATTAGCACAACTTTCTAACAAAATTTTTAATTTCCGCGGAGCGTTTCAACATACGTCCCTCTCAAGCTATCCTCCCCGCGTTCTTCTTTCATTGTTGTCACGAGACTTCCTTTTTTTTTTTTTTCTCGAACATTTCACGATCACTTCCGGGTCTTCTATATAATATTATATATTTTTAAGTTAATCTTCTTCTTTCTGGGTCGTCTCTCTTTATTATTCTCAGGGATTTTCAAATTGAATGCTATTACCGTTTTCTATTTCGTTTTCTACCATCTAAAATTTCCAAAGTTCTTTTAATCTGAAGACGGTCGATCCCCTTCCACCGCTCTGACGTCATACGACTGGTTTGGAATTTCCCACTTATACAATTTACATTTTCTTTTATACCGTAGCCCCCCGAAATTTCTCCGCGTTGTGAGTAGTGCCATAATTTTCCCCATAATTTCTTCTATTAATGCCAAAAGTTTCGTTTGAATCGCTTCACGCGTTTACTTAATTTTTTGAAAAAAACAACTTTTTACATTAGATCTTATGCTACAACAATGGCTATCGTGTCTAGTTGTGTGCTTAAAATGTACTTCACTAAATTGTTTATATCTTTGGAACGCGTGAACCGATTTCTTTCAAATAACTTCCAAAATGTTTCACTCGACAAACGCTACTGAACTATATTGTCCCCATTATGATTTTGTCGCGTCTTCTTAGACTTCCAAAAAATTATCGCTACGCGACACCGCTTTCATTTGTCCCCGCCTTTGATGTTAATACCACTTATTACATGTTTATCTTTATTCTTTGCCCTGTCTTCATTCCTGGGGATCCTTGATTGTTACAATATGGAAATGTCTATAATAAACGAACTGACCGAAATTTTGACTAAAACTATATTCCATTCTCATTAAACTACACAGGTAGTCGTAGCAGCAGCCAGATCTACAAGGAAATCTACCGTGACCCTGAAAGCGGACACGTGACGCTCCATCGCCCAGCAATACGCTCCCCACTCGCCGCCCCCGCCGCCCCCGCCGCCCCCGCCGCCCCCTGCCGCCCCCGCCGCCCCGCCGCCTCCGTCGCCCCCGCCGCCCCCGCCGCCCCCGCCGCCCCCGCCGCCCCCGCCGCCCCCGCCGCCGCCCCCGCCGCCCCCGCCGCCCCCGCCGCTCCCGCCGCCCCGCCGCCCCCGCCGCCCCCGCCGCCCCGCCGCCCCGCCGCCCCGCCGCCCCGCCGCCCCGCCGCCCCGCCGCCCCGCCGCCCCGCCGCCCCGCCGCCCCGCCGCCCCGCCGCCCCTCCGCCCCGCCGCCCCGCCGCCCCGCCGCCCCGCCGCCCCGCCGCCCCGCCGCCCCGCCGCCCCGCCGCCCCGCCGCCCGCCGCCCCGCCGCCCCGCCGCCCCGCCGCCCCGCCGCCCCGCCGCCCCGCCGCCCCGCCGCCCCGCCGCCCCGCCGCCCCGCCGCCCCGCCGCCCCGCCGCCCCGCCGCCCCGCTGCCCCGCCGCCCCGCCGCCCCGCCGCCCCGCCGCCCCGCCGCCCCGCCGCCCCGCCGCCCCGCCGCCCCGCCGCCCCGCCGCCCCGCCGCCCCCCCGCCCCGCCGCCCCGCCGCCCCGCCGCCCCGCCGCCCCGCCGCCCCGCCGCCCCGCCGCCCCGCCGCCCCGCCGCCCCGCCGCCCCGCCGCCCCGCCGCCCCGCCGCCCCGCCGCCCCGCCGCCCCCTCCCCCCGCCGCCCACGCCGCTCCACCGCCCTCCGCCGCCCTTGCCGCGCCCACCGCCCCCGTTGCCCCCCGTCCCTGCGATCCCCCGTTCCCGCCGCCCCCTTGCATTTGCTACCGCTCGTCAGAGATTCACCACTCGTCTCGCCCGCCCCCAGGGCAGCGAGCGGCTTTTTTTAATGTATAAAGGTTCAACATGTTGGAGACAAACTGGACGCGCACGGGGAAAACCCGCTCTGCGCGCGAGGATGGGCGTGGGCGGGCGAGGGCGGGCGAGGGAGGGCGAGGGCGGGCCCTCGGGGCCGGTTGGCTCGTTTTTACGGACACAATTTACTAGTGTTATGTGCGCAAGTGTGGAGATTTAGCGCCCGCGGCGCCCGCACGTGTGTGCATACGCACCTCCGCGCGCGCCGCAATCCTTTTTCCCGGGGGCGGCAGGGGCGGAGGGGCAGTGGTAACTGGAGCGCCAGGCGGTGATGGTGGCTGCATGATGTGGGTGACCAAAGCAGGATGGAATGCCGTGGCGTCAACGCACTGGACGATGGCAGCAATATGGTCGATGGTATTAAAGCTGAGTATGCTGATATCTGGAAAAAGAAGACGATGCTGTGGACGCCACTGATAGTGACAAATGAATGATGGTGACGATGGTTGTGAAAATTGTGACGATGTGATGTTGATGACGATGGCGTAGTGAACGCTGAAAAAAAAAATGATAACCTTATCGCTCAGAATGCGAGAGACTGTAGTTGATGATGACGACTACATATGACGATAATGACGGTGTATGAAAACGACCACACTATTGGTCGGCGCATTGCTGGTGAGAAGGTAAGACAAACAATGACATTGAACACAACAATAACTGCGCTGACAATGATCGGGTAGTGGCTGTTTTTCCAGTAGCGCTAACAATAACAATAACCGAAGTGTTACCTATCTTGAAGATGATGCAACAATGACGATGACGATTGTACCGACCGGGAGCGGTAGCTCAGTGCATCAACTGATGTCACTGCAGCGCCTCTGACTGGGAGGTCCTAGGTTCGAGTCCTGACGGCGGCAGGATTTTCGACACTAGCTTTTCAGCTAGGTCGTATTCAGTCGCCGTTCTAGCGGCCGGCTGCTCTGATCGGTAGTTTTCCGTGGTTTCTCCGATCAACACCAGGCGAATGCCGGAGCAGTACCCTACCAAAACGGGCCACGGACCGCGCGCGATCTGTCCTTCCTCTTCTTTGTCCTATCCTCTCCCCTTGCACGCACACTTACACTAACAAGCACTACAGTACCACATATTCCGGGAGACCGGTCGGGAGCTTAGAGCTTGTCCCGGCTGGGGCGGTGCCCCGCTGATGGGAGAGTCCTGGTTAGGGGGAAACCCCACTAGCCGACGGTAGGTCGGCGCCGGATCTCGCCATCCAGCGGGGGAAGATCACCGCCATCTCCCGAGAAACAAAACAAGCACTACACTAACGGGACTAATGACCACAGTAGTTGACGCTCCCGGAAACACGAAAAAATCAATCAATCAAACGATTGCACCGATGAGAAATTCCCAAACAGCAGTGCCAGCGGCAACGGAACGATGCTAGTTTCCCCGGTAGCGAAGCAGACGGCGTGTGGGGATGGCAGCGTGTGGCGGGGCGGAGGGGGAGGCGGCGCTGGCGACGGCATCGCTTGCAGGCGCTCGTGCGCGTCTGTTATCTGTGCATTATTTAGGCCGAACACCCCTACGGGTTATTCATTAGTGGGACGGTCGCAGGCGGCGGCGGAGGTGACAGTGCGGGGGCGGGCGGCGCAGCAGACGCCGCTAAATGCGTGTGACTGCGGAGAGCGGAGTTGTGGATGTGCAGGTTTAACTACGCGTGGAAGCAGTAATTCGTACGTGGTGATTCTCATTGCATTAAGGAAATGAAGGCGATGGGGAAAACGGCCAAGAGTAATAAGTGCAAGGAAAGACAGTTAAAATATGAACGACTGACAAAAAAAGTGAATTATATTGTTAAATGTGAGATTCATTCAGATTCATGTTCGTAAACTATTTATACAGATAATATTCAAAATACTTCAAAATATTAAATAGAGATGTTTGTAATATGTTATATTAAATTAAATATACTAGTGAGAACCCGTCAAAATATGACGGTGTGATCTAAGATAAATGTAAAATACTGTGCCCAGACTAATGTTCACAATATGGTGCATTGTTTGAATCTTTAGGGTATAACGAAGATATTCTGTGATGTGGAGTTCACAAAATGTTGAACACGTATGGCCCATGACCAGGTGGCAATGCAATATTGGCACCAAATTACACAAAAGAAAGACCACTATTATACTGACGGATATTATTTCTAAAGTTTTTTGATGTGTCATAATCTCCTATAAACAACTGTTTGATTTCTTCTGGCATATTGCTGGAAGGTAAACTTATTTTCCCATGTAAGCAACATACAGTAAACTCGTTTACAGAATTTCTCTGACATGGGAAGTACAAAGTAGAACAAAACTGACATTTCATAGACAATAACCCAACAGAAAACGAAATGACCTCACTATCACGACACATACGCTGACTTTCTCTTTCCCTGCTCCCAGTCAATGTACTACGTTTGCGTTTTTTGGGGCGCGTGGGCAACGATTCGGAATTCGACATAACCTGTAAACTACTTCACTACAACCGCACAAAACCCACTGTCCGAATGTTCTCTACAAAATACCCTACAAAAGCAAATATGTATATGCAAACTGTCATCTTCACAATGCAATTATTACACTGAAACAAAACCTTGACGAATTGTGAACAAATCTCAAGCAGCGCCACCATGAAGCGGCGGGGACGCACATCTATAGACTCATATATATCAATTTTCAAACAGCCACCCTTTGGAAGAAAACAATTGACTATTGATAAGCGTACTATTAAAGAATGATTTAATTAATTAATTTACACCGTAAATGTTGGTGAATCAACACAAACAATATCTGATAACACATCTAGGGATCACATTCTTTCATTTAAAGGAAAAAATACTACAATCGGTTCAGTAGAAGCTCCAAACGAAGCCATGGCAGAATGCTTTATTTTTTTTTAAATATATAGATATTTACACGTGTGTGGGTGTGTATATGTGGATAGCAAGATACGTTGAGAAAAAGTCGTAGAGAAAGAAAAGGCAATAGTGTTCGAGAATGTGATAGTTTGAAGAGAAGGAAATATCCAAGGTATGAGTTTCAAGGGCCTTTAGAAAAGTTTTAGTGAATTACAAACAGCCAAAGATTAAAATAACCAGAATGAGTTAGACTGACTAGTTACAAGAGTGTGTTGAATTGATGATCACATGAATTAGGAGGAAAAACAGAAAAAGAAATAGATATCGAGAATGCGGTAGTTTAGGAAGAAAAGGAAGTCTAGTAAAGGATGTATGTAAGGTGGATTCTAGATGATAAGAGGAATCATTAGCCGTAAAGTAGTTTCGGATAAGTGATACGGTATTCAGCAGTTCAGTATTGGAGGAGGCCCACTTATATACGGAAGTGAAGTAATATAAGGAAGGTAAATGCGAAAGCAAATTTGTTAGATAGACAAAGAGTAAAATATAAAAAATGTAGTAGTCAATCTTCAAAATAATAATCAAAATAATGTGGAACCTGGTGAATTAAACACGCTGAAACCAACTTGCATGAAACGAAGAAAAGAAAGAAGACATATGATAGTTTCAGGATAATGAAAAGTATAAAAACCTACAAGGGATATACCGGAGGTTTTAGTGGATGAGTTGGAAGTCATGAGCTGAAACAGATTGGTGTACCGATTTCCGGTTCAATGGAGCCTTTAATAACAAAGTAATGTTTCATTAAGAAAATGAAACTAAAAGAAAAATGTGAATGAGAAGAAAGTAAGGAAACATAAGGGTAAAAAGTAACAAAATCGATAATTAAAACAAAGAAAATTATTTTGGGCTAAGGGATTATATGAACCAAAATACACGTTCATGAATATCAAGAGCAACAAAAACGGAAAAGCCTGGAAGTTGAGGTTGGAGGATGACGAGTAAAAATAGACGGAAACCGACAAGGGACGAAGCACACAGGAAGGCTTTAGAGGAAGGGAGGAGTCATTAGCCGCAGTGGAGTTGTGGACTACTGATGTGGAAATGTCCAGGTTTGACGATGTGAAAGCAAGCAGACGACTAAGCGCTGAGTGGTGCACCTGTGAGGATGGCACTCAAAGGGTTTGTGCGAGGACGACGGTTGTCCCTTTTGAGGACTGTGTTCGTCAGTCGGAATGCGGATTTAAAGTTGAATTGCAAGTACTGTTTCATTCGTGGCTAAAAGAAGAAACAAAAATATATGAACAACAAAGAATATGTGACTGTTAAAAGGTGTCCTTTGGATGAACCTTACAGATGTTAAAATAAAAAAAATGTGATTTAAATAATTTTACAAAAAAAAACGTGATTTGAAAGTAGTATTTAATTCGTAGTATTCAATTCAATTTGTTTTATTGGATTTATAAATGACTATTTAATTTGTACTTTTTAGAAATATAAAAAAATATGTAATTTTTCGCACACAAGTCAATATGGCAGAAAAACAAGTTATGTTTATTAGTCATAGTTTATATTTCTGTAGGCTTTAGGCCTAAGTATTCTTGTCACCTTTACAATCTTACTACAAGAAGCATGTTATAATTGATTTTTTCTAATACATATTCATTTACAGATTCATAATTGTAAAGCTACGTACTACATTCTGAACTATAATTTGAAAAAGATTCATTTACGTGCTATCAATAATGACTATATTCTACCCGTGGTACTTCAATGGAATGCATCATCACAAGAATGCGATTAACGGACCTCGGACTTCTTAAGCATTCCCGGGGAGTAGACGAGAGAAAAATATTGCACGTCTCATGGCCATGAAACGATACGTGTCCCTTTCATCTCGTGTTCTCTGAACAACCACCCTGGCAGGTGTTTGGTTCTGATAGTGAACAGTTCTCCGAAACGGAGACTACATTCTCTGCTTGATCAACTCATTGGGAGCTAACTGCACGTCCCGCTATCCCTCGATTCTCATTCTAATGATGGTGCACGCATACCTTACACGGCCCACAACCCCATCGAATTTTAACCAGTACTCTGACATGGCGCTCGATTCTGCTGTGCATTTAGATGAGCTATGCCAACATTGTTTCTGACTCAGAATACTTTCCTTATTCCGACTATATTTTTTCGTTTTCCTGCCACTATAACTCATATTTTGTTTCGTGAGAAGATTGTATGGATATGCGTTCTTCGATTGTACGATTATTGATGTAAGTGAATTGAATGTCGAAGTGGCGATCAAAAACGTGACTTTCCTTTGGTGACTACTAATACACAGTGAATAGTTACCTTGTTCATGTGTTATCAAGTTGTATCTGCTTGTAAGTAGAAGCTCAAAAATGAAGCAATATGTATTATAACGTTTTTTAATAATTCCTTTACTGTGACAATTTCAGTCTATTTGTATGTTGTGTATTTCCTCTAGACTACGCGTACATATTGTTGTATAGGCTAACAAGACAATTAACATATATGTTGAAATGTAATTAAACTAATTACAAAACAAAATGCGTATGGGAAATGTAAATTTACTGTTCCCGAATATTACGAAATTAACGAGTTGTAAATGACAAAAAATATTTGGTTTTATCAATAGCTGTTATGTCAAAGGGAGTAATAGTCTAAAACCAGCTTTTCAGAAGAAAAAAACCTGATTTTACACTACAGAAGATTGTTTATTAGCCAATATTTTCCATTCAGAATATATTTTGTTTAATACTGAGGCAACGTTAGTGCGATGTTGACATTTACTTGTACAAATACATACAAAGCATGATAAAAATAATGATATATTAGGTCCAAGAATTAAATCATCCTCATTTAATTATTTTTCTTCAATACTTGAAACATGTTTCATTATTAATAGTAATTTTATTGTAGTTTTTCATATACTTGAAGGGAATGCATTTTCCTTTCTTGAAAATATCATGGACTTTACATTCATGTCGCCAGAGAAAAAATTTCATCAGGGATAAACTTCAAACTAGTTCAAATTGTATGCAGACTTGCTGCTTATTTGCGGCAAAAAAGTTACTCCCGTCACTATTGTGCGGGGTTATTGCACTCTACAACTAGGTAATTTTGACATGTACATATTTTTCTAGACTATGCTATGAAAACAGATCGCTTCACATGCCAAATAGAAACTTATATTCTTATGGACGTTAACTTTTAATATGAACTCCTTAAAGACCAAATAATGAAATTCCATTTTCTATATTTTTTAAAATTAAGTTGATAATCGTTTGCAGCAAGTAGCATTATATATTGATAGCACAAAAGGTGTTGTTGTACATTACTTAGAAACATTGCACTCGTAGACAGAAACACACGTCTATGTCAGTGAAGCAATCCAGGCGTTCTTAGGCAAAGTTGTATAGTTGGGAATTGCTTCAGTTTACCTGTAACTGCTTTATTTTGTCAGTTATCTGTGAATATTCAATCGGTACCCAAGGAGGGGCCCATTGTCAGATTTTGTTCAAGAAATTCTTTCTGAATACATACCACTTCCCAAATTGTTCTTCAAGTCGGAATCTGAAAGAGGACACCCTGTCTCTCTCGTTATAGCTATCATACCTCAGAGATATGTATGTCCAGAGCTCGTTACAAAAGAGAAAAAATGGAAGACCTTATGCTCTTCATCGTTTATCCTCATGACTTGAAGTGTCTCCTTACAGTTGAATAGAAATTAATTTTCATCTGTATGATCACAAAATGGTATAATGTTTACGGTGGCTAAAATTGGAGTTTATTTAGATTGTTAAAAAACTATCAATTTTGAAGAAAACCGTCTGCAGTTTTAGGCACTTGCGTTGATCACAAACAGGCGTTTTGCCGTCAACTTATAATTCAATCTATATATCAAAGGCCAACAAAATGTGAATTCTTACTATACAACGTGCCAGAGGAAGTAATTTACTACATATAGAAACAAGGTTTATTAACTTTTTCATTACCAGGGCCCAACATTACGATATTTTCAGACCAAAAATCGCCGATTCCTGCCGCAAGTTGACAATACTTTCTCTTTATTACATAGTGATAAGGCGATAAAAGAAAAGAGAAAATAAAGGATTCAGCACAAATAAAGAAATTAAATGTTTGTGCAACGAACACCTTTCAATCTTTTAGGGGACCACGGCCGTTCTGAATCCCCGTCCTCCCGCGTATGAGTATGACTGAAAACGGAGAAGAACATGTGCGACTGCTCCTAGCTCAGCAATTGCACCTCTCTCCGCCGGATCCCGGGAGGCGGATGCTTTTTGCGAAGTGCTGGGTCGGCACTTCCGGCGACGCAGCGTCGCAAGCCCTGGCTGGCATCGCGAGCGCCTGCAACTGGCAAGTGGGGCAGCTGCAACTCGAGATCCCGACTGAAACGCTCTCTGCCGTCGTGCGAGGTTCGCTTCTCGCAAAAAAGGAGGAGAGGCGGGGCGGGGCAGTGGCATTGGATGGGGTGAGATTGGGAGGGGTGGGGCTATATGGAGTCAAAGCGAGAGGGGAAGGGGGTTAGGGGTTGAGGGAAGGCATAGAGTGGGATGGGGGTCGAGAGAATGGGAGTGTGGAGAGGTGGGAGGGGCAGGGCGGGTTGGGAATGGATCGGGCAAAAGATACTTGCTGCAAGTGGTGTATGTCGAAAGGGTGTATGTGATACTGTTGGAGTGTCAAATTAGTTTCAGTGGAGTGGTATATTTCTAGCAAGTTATATGCGCGTTGGTCGCTGACATATATATTACTTTCTTATTCACTTTGCTTTTCAGAATTCGTTTTGAATATTGAAATGAATGATTATTGAATTATAAATGCATTCAAATAATATTTATTATTTAACACTCCATTGTTGTACTAAACAGAAGTTAAGCAAATAAATATATTAATAAAAGTATAATAATTTTAGTTGCTTGACTGACAACGGTTCGTAATGAGGGCAAATTCAAACCCTACATCCAAGCAATTCAAGTTGCCCTGAATCTTCCTCAGTATTCGGATCTGTTTCATCAAATATTAGAGTTTATTAATATAAATGTGCATCCTTCAAAATCACCTTCATTCCGGAAGCATGCCAGAAACTGTAAGATGACGCGCTGGGAGAGAGACGTAGGTTGGGGTGGACCTGAACGCCGTAGGGTGGTGTGGGAGGAACGGCGAGGGAAGGATGAAGTGGCGGGGGCGATGGGGACTGATGGCCCTTCTAGTCTTGCAAAGGGTGCTGGGTCTGAGGAGGCAGCGCGGGTGGAATCGGCAAAGGATGTGCCGGGTTTGGAAGGAGAGTTGGCATTGGGGACGGAGTGATGGTGGAGGCGTGAGAGGACCAATGGGAGCGGGACAGAGGAAGCCGGACAGGGAAAACGGGAGTGGGACAGCCGGAGCGTTGCGGAGATAGCGGGACAGGGACAGTGGAAGCGGGACAGCCGGAGCTTGTCAGAGGTAGCGGGGCAGCGGGAGAGGAACAGCGGGAATGGGACAGCGGGAACGAGACGAATGAGCGGGACGGCGGGGGCGAGACAGCGGGAGCGAGACTACGGGAGCGAGACTGCGGGAGCGAGTCTTCGTGAGCGAGCTTGTGGTTGGCGGGAGGGGCTGCGGGGTGGCGACTCGGAGCTGGTACGTTGGTGAGGGCGTGGAGTGGGACTGTGGGTGTGAGGGCGTGAGGAGAGTCGGTATGGGGAAGGTAGCAGGGCTGCGACTCGGAGCTCGTACGTCGGCGAGGCCGGGGAGTGGGGCTGTCGGTGTGGGGCGTCAGGGGTGGGAGTGGGTTGCGGGGGTGGGTGCGAAAGAGGGGCGCCGCGCCGGTGGCGAGCCCCGCAGCAGCTCCCATTTCGGAAATGTCATCGGCAGACAGTACGCACCCGGCGCGGCGCGACGGGGGCGGTGGGCGGTGCCCCGCGCGGAGGGGCGAATGTCAGCTGGCTGTCGCCGCCGCCCCGCCCCCGCTCGCTGCTAACCTCTCTTTCCTGCCTGCGCCAACACTCTGCAGTCACCGCCTCCACTCACTCGCTCACTGGCACGCTTTCTTACACAAGACAGCCGAGAATCGTTTTCACAGTGATGAGTGGATCTTTCAAAGACAATCATGACATGCATGTGCCCATTGTGCTCAACATTTTGTAAACTGCGTGTGTGTAAATATATATTTATATTTATATTTATATTTATATTTATATTTATATTTATATTTATATTTATATTTATATTTATATTTATATTTATATTTATATTTATATTTATATTTATATTTATATTTATATTTATATTTATATTTATATTTATATTTATATTTATTTATATTTATATTTATATTTATATTTATATTTATATTTATATTTATATTTATAAATACCATGGGCTTCATTTCTGGTGGAACGCGACGGAACAGCGTTCCGGTACCTCGTCTTTCTACTCAATCCAATTGTACGACATTTTCTTTAAAAGAAATATATTGCACCTCAGACGTGTACCTACTTTTCTTGCTACATAAGCATTTTTATATTATAAACACTCATTTTAAATATTATGTGAAATAATAGAATTAACGCTTGCGTGTCATCATTTCTTTTCGACGTTTGTGTGAGTGTCAAACGATTCAACGAAAACGGTAACGTTTTGTCATTTATTACAGTATTTCGAGTTTCGATTCATTGTTATTAATTAAAGTGATGCGCTTGAATTGTATCCTTTCGAAACAGTGAGGGGGGAGTTTAAAGGCAAACCGATTATTCTTTGGTAGAATTTTATATGTTTAATTTTTAAGAATCTGACAGATAGGTATTTTTTTTGACATAAAGACAAAGATGTAATAGGATTTGCACTGCAATACGAATTTGTTGGGCGATAGTCGACTTAATTTATAACCAGAAATTGATGTTTCTGTTTTAATAAACGCGAACATATTTGATTTGATCAATTAATTTATTTTTCACAATTGTCAAAAAATCATTAAAAAAATTAATCCGTGGCCAATGCCCATACCTTGCTAATGCATGGGATCTTTTACATATTGATAGATATATTGATAGATATAGATACATACATACATACATACATACATACATACATACATACATAGATTTATTAAAGTTTGCTTTGAACTAATGCTGGATTACAAACATGATTACAAATAGAATTAGAATTTCAAAAATTACAAAACTATTTCCAACTATTAGAATTAGAATTACGAGTTGACCACTTAGTTCTAATTAATTTCTAGTTATCTCTTTTGTCCTTATTTTCCTTTGACTTAGCTTATCCACTTCACCACACTTCACTAAACTACACTACACTTCACTATACTACACTACACTACACTTCAAGTCACAGTACAAGGGACCTTATTAATTGGAGTAATAGTAATATAGGCAATAATAATAATAATAATAATAATAATAATAATAATAATAATAATATGGGAAACAATAATAATATTTCTAGGATTAATAAGATACGGTTCAGAAGTTGTTCGAAAAGTTAAAGATTTAATAAAAATCGTCGCAGCCGCTGCCCCTTGGGAGCCTCGCAGACTTTTCCCCGGCTGTCGCGCGGAGCACTAGCGCTCCTCGCGGCCTCTTCGCGCGACGGAGGGTCCCGAGGCGGCGCTTGTACTCTTGTTCCGGGCCGCACACAATGCCCGGGGAAAACAAATGGAATCGGCAGGCGGCGGCGCGCGGCTCGGCGCCGATAGGGATTGCGGCCCGTGAAGAATCGTGTACACAGCGCCAGATGGCACTGGCGAGCGCGCCGAGGGCTGGGGAAGTAGGGCGTAGGGCGTAGGGCGCGGCTGCGAGTGTCGGCTGCGACCTCCGGGCACGTACACGCGGGGGGAGGGGGGAGGAGGGGAGGTGACAAGTGGCGAAGAGGCCGTGGAGGAGGGGGGGGGGGAAGATGGGGTGTGGGGGCGAGAGTACGGCTGCGATGGCGAAAGGGCGTAGGAAGGTTTGCTTGGGTGAGCGAGAGAAAGGGAGAAGTAGTGGATTAGAAATTGCAGAAACAATATTAGAGCGAGATTCGTTAAGAAGTAATGAAGGTAGTGTTGGGGGCGGATGAAGGGGCTGAAAATGAAGTTGAGATAGTGACGGGGGAGAACGGTTTGCTGGGGAGAAGACGTGATGGAAGGTGAATAGTTGAAGAAGAAGATTTAGGGACTGGAAAAAGTAGTAATGGAAGAGAAGAAATAAACAGAATGTCTCATTGTAACAGCTGATTAGGCAATTAACTCTAGTTCAGTATTAGACCTATTCGGAACAAAGTGGTGAAAAAAGCTTCAATATCCATAATACAACCAGCAAATGGAGTTGGGAAGAGATTTAACTGGCCCGATGACTGTGGAGGAGGAAAAAGAGGTGGATAGGTCATGGAGAGAGAGAAATTGTGGTTGAGATGGCGATGAGAAAGAATGTTTAGTTTGGTTGAGAGACGGAGCAAGAAAGAAGAAGTGAACTGGAAAATGGAGGGTTGAGAAAGAAAAGTAAACAGTCGTGTGAATGCATGTTAAGAAGCAAAGGTAATGGATTAGGAGGACACTAGTAAAGGTAAATAATACAAGCTGGAAAATGGAGCTGATAGGCTTTTGAGAGACAAAGGATGCAAAGTCGTCGGATTTTATGAACAGAAGGATTCCAGTTTTGCAAAGAAATGCCAGAATCCAATTTTCAATAATTGTCTGAGAATTATTTTGAATTTGAATTTAATAAAAAAGACGGAAACAGGCTTTTCCTTACTCCTCCTTGTAGCACATATTCATACGCCCGTTGGGGTCATTCAAACTTTGAAAGGTGTGTCTGTTCGTAACGGTTAGTTATGGGTATCAACTGAGTGCGTGTGAGGTTTTTCATAATGTTTTCACAATGTTTCCTTGAAGTTCTGCTGGTGAGATAATTCAATGGGATAGTGTTCCCTTCACTAAGTTCAGCACCTGATGATGTAACAAAACGAGTTACGAAACGTTGTGTAATTGTTGAAATAAATGATTGTCATAAAAAACCTAGGATACTTTTATTTGTAAACATATATTGACAATCAAGAAGAAATATTTATTTACAAAGACGGTGCTAGTACGTGAAAGTCCTAACTTTTATCCTTTGAAATAAAAAAAATATAAAAATTCAACGAGAAATCGCAATTTTTGAATAAAAATTTCTCATGACCAAAGCAAACAAAGCAAATGACAATTACTCACCATACAGATAACATCCACAAGAATAACATAAACTTTCCCAAATATCATTATATGATCACTGAGCGAAGTTATGCGTGATAGACGTGACGCTTGCAAACAGTCTTCGCGATCACACCCAAGAGATGTATATTTTATGTAACTTCGAAACGATGTCAAAACACAGTCAGTAAATTTACATTTTTTAAATTAACGGCATTCAATGCAGAATTTTGTTCTCTTTTAAATGATATATGACACAAGTACATATGTAGAAGTTCATGTTTTGGACTTTTGGTCAGCTTTTCGGGCTTTTTCCCCAATGTGCGGCGTGGTCGTGAGGCGAGTCTAGTGAAACGCACCGAGAAGCACGGGAGCGGCGCCTCGGACGATGGCGCGCCACTCGTTCTAAGAGGCCGGGCGAAACGACCGCGACGGGAAGGGGGGCGGAGGTGAGGGCGAAGACGGTAGAACAGCGGGGATAGCAAGGGCGACGGCCGGGGTGGAGGCGAGTGTGAGCATGAGGGTGAAGATGGAGTTGTCGAGGGCCGACGTGGCAAAGGTGATTGTGATAAAGAGCTGGGGACGATGAGGAGGGGGAGATGCGGGGAGGAGTGTGGAGATGGAGGTGAATGCTCTGAAGGGGAAGAAGGGGGAAAGGGTGATGGCAGTGGTGAGGCAGCGGGGATGGCGGGCGAGGCGTCAAGGAATAAGGTTACTGTGAGACCGTGGGAGGAGATAAAGGCGGCGAGGGCGTCGGGTTGGTTGGTTGCTTGCTTGTTTGCTTGCTCATTTAGGTCATTAATCCCGTAAGTGTAGTTCATGTTCTTTCGTGGGAGGTGGCGGCGATCTCCTTGGGAGGAAATAGAGGCGGGGAGGTGGCGGTGGATGGCGAGATCCGGCGCCGACCGACCGTCGACTAGCGAGGTTTTCGCCAACCAGGTATCTCCCACCAGCAGGGCACCGCCCAGCCGGGACAATCTCTAAGCTCCCGCCCGGTCTCCCGGTATGCGTGGCAGTATAGTGCATGTTAGTGTGTGTAAGGTGAGAAAATAGGACAAGGAAGAGGCAGGACAGAACTCGCGCGGTCCGTGGCCCAATGGTAGGGTACTGCTCCGGCATTCGCCTGGTGTTGATCGGAGAAATCACGGAAAACTACCGATCAGAGCAGCCGGCCGCTAGAATTCTCGATCAGCGACTGAATTCGACCTATCAGACAAGCTAGTGTCGAAAATCCTGCCACCGTCGGTACTCGAACCTAGAACCGCGCGACGAGTGCGTCGGAGACTAGGGGCCGGGTTTGGTTAAGCGGTGGAGATAGCAATGGCAACGGCGACGTGGGCTGGAGGTGGGTGGAGCTGGAGGTAAGCACTGAAAGGCCGGTCAAGTCGACAAGTGCGATGGTGACGGAAGGGGCCTAGGGCAGTAAGACGGCGGGAATGGCAAGGCCGAAGGGGTGAGAGGAGTTTAGAGTGACGACAGGGAGTGAAGGAGGAGGCAGCGAAGACGGAGAAGGCGGAGAAGGAAATTCAGGTTAGACTAGAAAAAACAAATTATTTCGGCCGAAGCGATCACACTCACAAATTTCGAACAAGGAAACAAAATTCAGATCTTGGGAAACTTTCCTTTTGTTGAACAATTAAAGATTGGAACAGTTTACCCGCAGAAATTTTCAAAGCTCTTCCTCTAAGTGTCCGAAGTGTTAGAAATAAGTTAGAACAATATGAGAGTAATAGACATTAAATGAGTAAGTGCTGTGAAGTGCTGTGAGGTGCTGGTCAGTGTAATTCAAAGCAAAAACAACGTAGTGTAGTGTAGTGCAGTGCAGTTAAGTGTAGTGAACGCGATTAATGAATTAAAAAAATAGCCAATATTTATGTAACTTGTATTAAATTTTAGCTTCACCAACATATAATTATTGGATATCATGACATAGTTGAAATATTTGTTATAATACTTAATATTAGTGATAGTATTATTATTGCATCTTCGGCTTGTTCTGTACTCCTTTATTATTATTTTTATTATTATTATTATTATTGTTAATGATAATATTATTATTATTATTATTGTAATTATTGTTATTCAACTGCCACTGGGTCATTCCCAATTGCAGTTCAAATAAATGTATGCATGTAAGGCGGCAAGGGTCGCGGCGGCAGCACAGACGGCAGCCTAGGGCACAGAGTGGTGAAACGGCGTGGGTGGTGACAGGCGTGCGGCACGGGGTGGTGAAGATCGCGGGAGTGACGAGAGAAGCGAAGGCGACGAGGGAGGCAACGGGGCGGGGGTTGCGGTAGTGAGCGGAGACAGGAGGCGGCCAGAGCTGCATTACGGGAGCGACAGGGGACAAGTGGCGGTGGTGGCGGGGAGAGAGATCCGGACCGCCCACAGTGATGAGTTGAGACCGAAAAAATATGTAGTATGAAATGTCAAAATATGTGCATAAATATGTAATGAAAACACTAAGAATCTGTAAAATATATGTAAAATCGGATAAAATATGTAATATTAAAATTCACTAATTATAAAACACATTTACATAAAACGAAATTACATTTATAAAAAATTTCCTAAACAAATTTTAAAAATTATTTAGAGAGCATAAGTTGATGTACACTTTGCACCATAGAACTTTCTCATCAATAGTAAAAACGTGATCTATTGTTATTCAGGACTAGTTTTGCAGCTCGACTAGACGCAATAGAAGGCATCATACAAACTAGCGATATCTACGACCAGCAAACATCACTGAACCGTGAAGCAATCTCATTGAATGTTACTCTTGGCGATCGCTAATGTTGCTCCAAAATTATGGTTAAAAGTCACGATACGCGATGTCAGTAATACTTTTCACACCTAAAGGTGAAAATAATCTCAGTCGCTGACACGCACTTCCCACCACTGTGATAACTGAAGCAGACGCGCGGGACTGTGAGAATATTACGCGGCTTCTCATGGGCAATCTGAAGGAAACAGCACACAGTAATAATGTACGAAAAATGCTGATTTTTAAAAAAAATACTTCTTTTCATAAAAAATATTTAACTACTTTTTTGTAACTTATTGTTAGTCAATATAAGCTTAACCCATGTAAAGTTAAGATATTCTGCCACAAAGTTACGACACTTAATTGCAGAATTAATAATAAATCTAAAAGAAAATGTAATAAGATCGAAGAAAATAAATACAATAACAATATATTGTGAAAATACCAAAATATGTAATAGTACCAAATATGTAAAAATATTTAACGAAAAAAGAAATGAATATTGTGTTAGGATAGGCCCGATTCGCTAAGATTACAAATTTGAGAACGGTAAGTAGAAAGACAAAAAATATGTAATTACATAAAAATCCGGTCTTTAGTGATGAGACTGGCAGAGTCGGGGTCTCGAGGGTGACGGAAAAGCAGCGGCGACGACGAAGGCGGTGAGAGAACGACGGCAGCAGGTGCGGTGGAGGGGGAGGCGGGGGTGGCAAAGAGAGCGAGAGCGACCAGTGGCAAATGTGGTGGCGGCGCCCACGAGTCTGGCAAAGTCCTTAGGGTGGCGCTGCACAGGCTCTCCGCTGTCTTTCCCACCCCACCCCCTCCTCTACGACGACTCGAGTCGCCTCCTGCACTCCCCTCCCCCACTTGAGCCCCCAAATATCACGGCTTCTTTCCCCCCTTGTTCCAGCTGACATTTCCAGCGGATTGTCTCCCACATTAGAAGAAATGTCAAACCTCACTCGACTTGGGGCTTGATAGCCGTAAATTTGTAGCCGATTCGTTCTGCTATGAATTGGTCTTCCAGATTTTAGGAATCCCCCTCCGCGCGCACAACAATGAAACAAAAAAAAACACGACGAGATTATTACCTTCTTAAACTTGGTCGTTTGTTGGAAGAAAAAACAAAAGAAGGAAAGATGGAAAATGATGGTTTTAGATGGCCGGGGTTTTAACAAAAACCTGTGACAAAACGTCTACCTAAAAAGAGGTTAATGATTTCGAAAGACAAG
Organism: Teleogryllus occipitalis; assembly: GCA_011170035.1. Lineage (NCBI taxonomy): Eukaryota > Metazoa > Arthropoda > Insecta > Orthoptera > Gryllidae > Teleogryllus > Teleogryllus occipitalis. Next base: position 24,616 of record BLKR01009134.1, read on the forward strand.
GTTGCGCCTGTGTTTTGAGATTCCTCTCGGAATAATAAAACCTTTGAAGGGAGGAGAAAAAGAAGTGGAAGTTATTTCCTAAAACGCTGCTGGAAATTTCCTCCCACAAACAGAAGCATAGAGTGAGTCAGCGAGACAGGTTGAATACCTCCGAACGTAGACTGGACTGGGGGACCATTACAGAGCAGGTGTAAGTAATTTCCGTCGAAACCCAGCGTGCATTGATTGATTCATCTCGTGACCGTTCAATGGGTGTGCAACAATGATCTGTTGGCTGCTCGCTCACCCGGATGTTCTCTGCAGAATGGCCGCTAGCAGTCTCTTGCTTGGGTTTGCGCCGGAGCACATTGCGGCTAAATGAGGAAAACGCGGCCAAAACTCCAAAATTAATTTGAATTCACCGGCTTAGTGAGCTCAGAGCCAGCATTAGCGAGTTCTCTGGTACCGTGACCATGCCGGGGAGGTTCTACGGTTCTAGTCCTTTCTTCTTTGTCTTATCCTTTCCCCCTTACAAACATTTACACTTGAATGTACTACTCTAACATTACATGAGACTAGTTGGGAGCTTCCATCCAGTGGAGGAACACCATGTCCCGGAATAAAACATGATTACACGAACGGGACTAATGAACATAGTATTTGACATGCCCGAAAATAATTCATTTAATCAATTAATAAACTTCTTAACTACTAAACTTCTCTTCCCGTACTTACACTATAATTACCCGAATATATTATTATTATTATTATTATTATTATTATTATTATTATTATTATTATTATTAAAATGTTTGGTGTTTTGGCCAGATTTTCGTCATTTGGTCACACCGTGTCGGTTCGTTTCTATGGAACGGTTGAAAGTGTCATTGAACGGGATGCGCTTGGCAGTTGATGATGAAACAATGTTTCGACGTAATTGGAAATTTTGTTATCAATAGAGGGATTTCGTTGCCTGTGAGCTTGTATTATTTCATCAGTACCAGGAAAGTTTATAGCTCACTAAAATGATTTGTTTTTGCCGGCGTAAATCAGGTTTTATCTTCAAAATTGTCAGAAGATCGAGTGTATAAAGAGGGGGGCCGTGAACGGTATGTACAAGAACGAGGATAGGAGCGTGTTTTCTTATATACAATGCGTGCAAATATACCCCTTTATACACATGTTACATTCAATATTTTTCGTTTCCATTTACGAACACATCAAATTTTAATAAATTCAAGCATATCTTTTCCACCCGCAGCATGCATTTTGTGACGTAGTATTGCTTCTGAAAATTATCTATTTTAGTGGGCCTTGCATTGTTTTTATTTTCACGAAATGTTAGCAATTGGAAGATACTGATAAATTTAATGCGGATATTAATTATGCGGATTAAATATTAGAAGCTGACGTAGTCATGAAAACATTACTTCCCTCGTAAATTAAAGACAGATATGACAGAGAAAACATGTATAAATTTTGGGAGAAAGAACCAGTCACTACTGACAAATTTGGTATAGCATACTGGTAAACACAACTGGTTAACCGGTAAACACACGCTGGAACTGGTAAACACAACTGACATTTACATTTTTTTACATTCGTAGTCCTAAGACCAAATATTTTACATGAAAAACATTTAATATATTCATTTTCAATATTTTATGTGGTTCCTTAAGACAGGTAACTTAACGTGTACTTTCCCGATTTAAGTTTATTCATTCTTTGTTTATATATAGTTGTTGTAGGTGCGTAATATGTGATGCACTTTTTTGTTCATGTTTCATGGCCGACTTGGCATACCTTGGCTACGTCTGTGCCAAGGTATAGTTTCTTAATTACACGATTTTCCTCCTTTTCAGAATATTCTGATTAGTAGGTGTGAATTTTTAATTGCACGGTGGAATTTTAATTGCACGCGTGCTATTAACATAGAGATAATCAACAATTTTCCATGGAATTAATGAACATATTTAGTTAACTGAACGAAAAATTTAATTTCTACATGTGGCCCCAATATATCTCCCATTGGCTGGTTCTCTACTCTAGTATTAAAATCCCCAAATAACATTAATCATTTCTGTTAATCTTAAACTGTTGTTTTGGTAGAGTTTTATTATATTCTTGACTTAATTCTTTTCTTCCTTCTTCTGGGGCGTAAATTTTGAATATCACAAGGTATCCTTGTGTTGTTTTAAGTCGGATATACATTATTCTTTAATTCACGGAGTTATAACTATGCGTTTTTGTTTTTAACGTTTTCTTGATCAGAATTGCCATTCTTGTACATGTGAGTAAACAATTTCTGAATTTAATCCCTGATAAGTCGAAAAGAGAGAGAGATAAGAAAATTCTGAAGTTCAGCAAAAAGCAAGAGGAAAGTTCCACTTCAGGCGAGGAATTGATCATGTCCTCTGGCTCTGCCGAATTGAAAGTTCTTCTAGGGATATCTTCCCTCCTAGGTGAAGAAGATGCAGAGGAATTGTTTTGCAGTGTCAATTTTTCAGCGAGCTGTAGGAGAACTACGGGTGATGTGACTAATGTGTTCACTCAGAGCTCATGTAGAATGTGCGGGGGCGGATGCTTTAAATGTGACTTTTGTCGTACTTGAATCAATAGACTATGTGCAAGACATACAAGACAATTTCTTCGTGTATAAGATTTTGTTTCTTGTGTAAATTAGTATTTTTGGAAAATGATGCTGAGTTCAAGCTATTGTCAGTTTTTTAAAATTTATTTTCGCCCATTTCTTAAACGGTTTGCGGGGGGTGCACATTAGGTAACTTTTTTTAAAAATCCACAAAATGTAATGTTTTCGAAAAAATTAATTTATTCGTAAACTATTTGGCCAATAATTTAAAGTAGAATGTAACATTTGTATAACGAAGTAAGGTTTGCTTTACAAATATTTTGATGTAATTCTGTAAAAAATTGGATTTAAAAATATTTGAAAACAAATTGGTGACCCGGGTTTGGGTACTTTCCTCTATCATTCCGGAAATGTTTGCCATCCGCAACAATGAAAGTAATGTCTTTTCCCTCTCCAAGATATGGTATTTTAGTCTTTTCAATTGGCAATATTACAAAAATGTTTCATTATATTGACAATAATGATAATATTAGCAGTGTGGCACAATGACGCAAATTTCTTGAGTTTTCATGTATTTCACAAATTTCTTTACGAATGTTTTCATACATGACTTTTATAGCTGCAGCTTGAAATAGCCGATTTCTGCGATGAAAAAACCGACAATATTTTCTCTCTCTTGACCTTATATATTATCTCTTACTCCTTCTCCTTCCTTCATGTATGCTGTTGTAATTTGTATTAGCATGTTAAAAACAAGACGAGAGAAGGATATAAAACATAAAGACAAATAAAACCTGAGAGCACTACGGAACAATGAAACATTTGACGACTCATACCTTTAGAACGAACTCTTTTCCTCGCCTTTTCCGAGAAACTCTTCTTCGCCAAGTCAGAAAACCATGCAAAGAGACAACTGCCCACGCGCTCAAAGCGAATTTAAAGCACACATCAAAACACGTCACCGCAGACAAGTACGCCATATAAATGCTGATATGCGGGACATTACGGAGAAAAAAACCGCTCCGCAGCGCTTCGGAGGCTTTGACATACAATGAAACGGCATTTTACAATGAAATGGAGGACGAAAAAAGTTAAGAAGAGTACAAAGAAAAAGAAACATTTTATTAATTCAAACAAATACTGTAATTGTGCTTACATCCTTTTTAATTATTTAATTAAAAGAATAGTTTTCCTTTTAATGAATATTTTTGTCAATACATTATTCTCTAATACTTTATTGAAAATTTCGGAGCCAGAAAAATCCTTCATATTGAATTTTACAGTAAGTGCTGTAGTTAGTATCAACATACAAACTTGATTTCCAACTTGTCCAAAAATGTGAAATACTGAAGCTGAAACTACTGAAAACGGCCAGAATTCCGCCAATCTGGCAGCACTAATAGAGTGATTCGAACTGTATCATAAGACGTGTAACAACAGTTCGATGCGGCATCTGTGAATATAACATTGCAAGTGCTTCTTGGTACGTCCGAAACGATGTGATACATAATGATTTTAACATGCCAACAGTACAACAAGAAATTAAAACTTTTAGCCGTAAATATGTTAGCAAACGAGAAAACCATAATAATTTACTAACCATTAACTTACTGGACAATAATTTAGAAGTAAAAAGACTGAAAAAGTTCAAACCATTGGATTTGCCAAATAGATTTTAAAATGACACTATTGTTAATATTGTAATAAAGTCAAACACCAAATGTTTTGTCAACATGTGCTTGTTGCAAGTGTGTAATATGATAAAGGAAGATCACCAGTGGGTGACCTCTCCATGCAAGATTGTAATTTTGGCAGCATATTTACTTATTGTTTTGGTTTGGAACATATTGTAAATTTACAGATTTGATAAAAACATCTCTGAATACAGAGATTAACAGATTAGTTTTAAAATATCTCAAAAGGAGGACAGGTAGGAGGACACTTTTCGAGGAAGGAAAGAACCTACAAAAGAATGACTGAGGAGGGCGACCTTATTTATGTCTCGTCGCAGCTCCCGATTTAAGACGATGCCGTGGAGACGAAGAGTTCTGAAGCTACTTACTTTTGAAATAAGTATCGTAATATATCTTATTACATTACGTGATAGGGGAATTATGAGACAGACCAGGTTTGAGAACTTATCGAATTTTGTAGTAAAGTGTTTTGATTTAAATGTCCTTCAAGGTTTATTGTAATGTACTATAATTTTTGTTTAAATTTTACTGTTGACCCTGCGCAGACTGATGTTGATATAATTAATAGAAGGTTATGGATTATAATAATTTAAACGCTGGGCATTAGAGTTGCTGCAAAAATTTTTTAAAAAAATACATCGCAAAAAAAAAAAAAAAAAATTGACGAGGGCGAGTAGTACTTCTAGGAAGGCCTGTGAAGGTTTGTTTGCTTCCAAGATCTGTCTTGGGGATGAAATTAAGAAACATTTGTTTTTGTTGCTTGTTTTTTTGCTGGATGAGGGTTTATGTGTTTAAAATGGAAAAGCAAATTGAACAGTGTGATTGATTGATTGATTTTTTCGTGTTTCCGGGCGCGTCATTTGCTTTGGTCATTAGTCCCGTTAGTCTAGTGCATGTTTTTCTCGGGAGATAGCGGTGACCTTCCCCCGCTGGATGACGAGATCCGGCGCCGACCTACCGTCGGCTAGTGGGGTTTCCCCCTAACCACGACTCTCCCACCAACCCAGCCAGGACAAGCTCTAAGCTCCCGACCGGTCTCCCGGAATATGTGGTAGTGTAGTGCATGTTAGTGTAAGTGTGTGTGTAAGGGGAGAGGATAAGACAAGGCAGAGGAAGGACATCGCGCGCGGTCCGTGGCCCGTTTGTTAGGGTACTCCTCCGGCATTCGCCTGGTGTTGAACGGAGAAACCACGGAAAACTACCGTTCAGAGCAGCCGTCCGCTAGAATTCTCCCCCAGACAGCGACTGAATTCGACCTAGCTGGAAAGCTAGTGTCGAAAATCCTGCCGCCGTCAGGACTCGAACCTAGGACCTCCCGATTAGACGCGCTGTAGTGAAATTAGTTCATGCGTTGAGCTACCGCTCCCGGTTTGAACAGTGTGAAACACAGGTTTGCGATGTAAACTTTAATTGAAAAAAAGCAATTTTATTGCATTGTGATATTTTAATTCATTAATACCTCCTCCGCAACGTGGGATCTCACAGTATCAAAGCTTGCGTGTTCGCGTTCCGTTTTCAGTCATGGATGGATTTTAATATTTTTACGTTTTCCTACTGAACATAATATCATTCATAATCACTCGTTACCATCATTAAATCTATTATGATTAACCTGTCAGCCTTCATGCAATTCTTGCAAAACGGCAATGTTTATACACCACTGTGATCGTCTGCTGTGCAAATTGTGAATAAAAAAGTGCTATACTCTTCTCTCGTCTAAGCTCAGAAATGAATATTTACTATAAATGGAAAATAAGTTATTATGTAACTGCAATGCTGAAGAAACAAATTATCGTTTTCGCTTTACTTTCCATAAATACAATTTTCTGAGACAAATAATGGGTTTAACAATGTTTCACATATGTCCGTAATTATTGTTACTAGTTGTACTTGCAATTTACCAGAGATTATCCTTGTAACCATTCTCATTAGTACCCTCTGTGTTAGAAAAGAATAAGAAACGTGAAATTCAAAAACACTTTTATTCGTAATCCTAACGACTTATACGAAATATAATTTGAATTATTTCTGCATAACAGAGTTATCGCCTTTTTATGAAATCTGCAGCTGAGTTGAAGTTCTGCTCCGCTGTGCACGAATATCTGCGTCGCCTCGAGCGTAGAGGCTGCACCGCAGTTCCGTCGTGAAGAACGACCGCGCGGAGGCGACTGCGTCTTAAGCGCCTCAACTCTTCAGCGCCCAGATTTGCGCCCTGCGGGATCCGGCGCGTCTCGCGCGGCATGTACCCGCCACCCCGCTCCCCGGCCCGGCCCCCTCGGCCCGCAGCACGCGCATAGCCATTGCCAGCCATTTTCCTCGTCCCCGCTCGTCTTCTCTGCCACCCCCACCACGTTCCTCCTCACCGTCGTCACTACCGCTGCTCGTCTCAGCCACTCCTCCCGGAGCTTCTCCCCAACACTCTTCCCCTCCATTCCTCCCCACCACTCTTCCTCCACTCCTCCCCGCCACTCCTCCCCACCACCCATCCCCGCCACTCCTCCCCGCCACTCCTCCCCGCCACCCATCCCCGGCAATCTCCCCTCGCCACCCTTCCCCGCCACCCTTCCCCGCCACCCTTCCCCACGCCACGCTTCCGCCACCTTCCCGCCACCCTTCCCACCCTTCCCCCGCCACCTTCCACCACCCTTCCTGCCACCACCCCGCCACCCTTCCCCGCCACCCTTCCCCACCCCTCCCGCCACCACCCCCGCCACCCTTCCCCGCCACCCTTCCCCGCCACCCCCACCACCCTTCCCCACCACCTTCCCCACCACCCCTCCCCGCCACCCCTCCCCGCCACCCCTCCCCGCCAATCCTCCCACAACTTCTTCCTGCTGCTTCTCCTTCGCCATTCCACAACTCAGCCCCGCCACTAATCCCCACCATTGCGCCTCCCCGCCACTACTCTCCTCTGCCTCCCTCCCCGCCACCCCTCCCCGCCAATCCTCCCCACAACTTCTTCCTGCTGCTCCTGGTCGTACATCCCGGCTACTCCTCTTAGTGCCCCCTGTCGCTCCTCAACGAAACTTATCTCCGCCACTGTATCTACACTACATCTCTTAATCTGTACCTCTCTTCTCTGTATCTCTCATTTCATCTCTCTCTCTCTCTCTCTCTCTCTCTCTCTTCTGTATCTGCCACTACATCTCTACTCCTTCCCACAACTCCTTCCTGCTGCTGCTCACGGCTGCACATCCCTGCGACTCCTCCTTCACCGCCCCCTTCTCCGCTTCTTCCACAACTCATCCCCGCCACTGCCCCCGTTTTCCGCCCTCCATCGGTCTCACCCCTGATTCGCCCTCGCAACCCCTCCGCTTTACCCACATCCTTGCATCGGCCCCTCGCCACTCCCCCCGTTTCCCACCGCTACTACCGGTTTCCTCCTCACCGTGCCCGCCGTCAGTGTCACCACGTCCGCCTCCCCCGTCGCCGCCTCTCCGCACAGCGCAGGCAAAACCTCGCACGTTAAAAATTCCAGTCGCGGCGCGCGAGAGACACCGGGTGATATTAGCGCCCTCTAAAATACGCCGGGGCTTTCCCCTCGTCGCCGCCCGCGCCGCGCGCCCCTCGCCCCGCGCCCCGCGCCCCGCGCCCCGCGCCCCGCGTCCCGCGCCCCGCGCCCCGCGCCCCACACCCCGCGCTCCCCGCCGTCGCCCGCCGCGCCCTCGTATTTCTCTGGCGCGCCCCCACTTCCCTGCGCCGCGCGCTCTATCGCTCCCCGCCACGCGCCTCCGCACCTCCGTCCGCTCTAGTTGCGACCCACCTTGTTTCCCCCGCTCCGCGCCTCACCGCCCGCCCACCCCCACGTCACTTTCCGTCTCGTTTCGTCGGGCCGCCTGCCCTACCGCTCTGGTCCATTAAAAACATTCTGCTTGGTCAGCAGGCCTTTGGCAATCAGGTACGATAAATCGGTCCACATTTACAGTATTTGTTTATTTGGCTGATTTTTTGAGTTAGTGAGTAACACGGGAAAAGTCAGGTCGTGAATGTTTGTCGTGAAGGGTCAATAAACTTTCGAGGCAGCCTATCCAAGTCGGTCAGAGCAAATTACTTTAAATTTGTTTAAGATGACGGGAAGCCAGTAGTGTTAATTGTTTGTAGATTGTGGGGAAGAAACTTATTTCGTTTTGTTGTTCGTAATTTTTTTAAATTTTGGAAATATTGACACAATTTTATTTTTTAATGGAAGCATATATTGTTTTCATCAGATTTCTACCTTAGTAACCCCAGAAAAAAATTTGCCGGTAGGAATTACGGAAATATAATTCTTTACGTTTAATGCGTATATTCAGTATTTACAAAATTAATCAACTTGAATTGGAAATGTATGAACTTTTTACTTGTTCGCTACGTAGAGATTAATTTATGTAATGCTGCGCGAAAAAACATGCGAATTTTTGGTAGAAAACCTCTTATTACAGGGCCCTAGATACGAAAAAATACATAAATCCAGTGGCTTTAGAAGAAAAACCCTCTATCACGTGGTTTAGCCTGAATCCATATTTTGTGGGTCCTTGCTACCGAAAAATCAAAAACGTGAAAATGACGGTAAAACGTCTGTCTGTCTATCTGTCCGTCCATCTGTGAACGACGTTAGCGGCTAAATTGTTTAGTCGATTTTCTCCAAAATTGATATTCGTAATCGATCTGGCTGAGGTCACGACCCCATGAATTTGAAATTGATATTTTGATTTTGGGAGTACTTTACATGAAGCCTCTGGGACATTTTCAATATTTTCAAATAAATGGCTCGATCATTTTTGGTTAAATTTTGTTGTTAGATAGTGTGAAGGACGTTAAAGAGAATGGTGCTCGTCGCATGGTCGTTGAAAACCCAAATTTTTCTACAATTGCAAAAGTTCAGAAAAAATTCCGAGTCTTCCTAAAGCTAAAATATTGATTGAGATTAACAATATTGATTGAGATGAGATTTTTTCCCTTAGTGAAAACTATTCCGTAAAGATAGATTTTGAAAAAAATCATGCCAATTTTTCGAAAATTGGATAACTTTTCGCGTAATTTTGCGCGAAAATACGGGCGAGAAAGTACGTGCTGTTTCAGCACGTATAATTTACAATTTGCAAAAGTCTGTGTCCATCCTATGAATGGTGTTCTACATTGGAAAGATAAAACATTTAGCTCTTTAGAATCTAGCGCACGCCGGCCCATCCACATCCCCGATCCACACCAACCTCCCGGTATCTCTGCGTTAGGCGACCAGGGCGATGGCTGGCAGTCGAGTAGCCACTCCCTGCCCTCGCACAAGGGGAGGACGGGCAATTGAGGACGAGAACGAGCGCCCTGCTGCCCGAGGACGGCAACGAGAGGATCGTCTCCTTTCCCCAGACTCCCCCTCCATGTCCTGCTATTTGTATGCGCGCTCACGCATTTAAAATAAAAATTTTGGGGGTTGCGCGAATAAATGTAGTCGGTGATATGGTCCACGTGGGAAGAAACAGTGCAGTGATACGCCGTATTTGCATCTGTATGTTTGGGTGGAAGAGTCCTTTACAAATTGCTACACGAGCGAAATATAACGGTTGTTTGTTTTGAAATTTTCGAATTTGTTTTATGAATATGAATTTTAACGCAGATTGGCTAGGTCAAATACTGCGTTTGAAATGTTAGAGTGCTCACTATATTTATGTCGCATTGTCTCTTTATGTTGTCGGTTTCCATGATAATGAACTATGTTAATAATTTTGAGTTTGCTAGTAAAAAGTTGTATAGTTCAAAAGGTTATTGTTAATTACGTGGCACAAAAGTAACTTCAAAGGTAATAGATGAGCCTGTTTGTAATATGTGTTGATGAATATCGATTATTGATGAAGCCATAGTTTTTTTCTCTCAAATCAGGCTACCTTTGTGTTTCGCAGCTACCATGTAGAGGTTGCGGAGTGGTAAATACTCATCACACAGTTTCGTAATGGTATGCTCAGATTAACATAGTTCTGTGCGTTCACAATTTAATCTGTGGGTTCTGTCACATGTTCGTGCAGGGAAGAAATGCCTTTAAAACGAAATTTAACTAATTCTTCAATGAACACTATAAACATTTCTGTCTTTGCTGAAACGCATTTTTTGGATGGTTTAATTAAAGTAATTTAAAAAAGAAGCTTGGAGATAGACTTCTGTTAAGGAGTCGAAAGAAAATAAGTAGAAGGAAAATGTTTTCACCTATATGACCGTCAATAGTTTGCCTATGTTTCAAATTTCTAATTAAACTTACCGGTATAAATGTCAGAAACATTACTTTGTAAGCTATTCTGACTGTTAGGAATAGCATTTGCTTCCACTGCACATACTTCCTTCGCCCAAATCTGAGCACACATTATTACCAGTACTCCTGTTTCACGCCATTAATATTATATTTAAACACTTTTTTATGTCCATAATGATTTGAAAATATTATTGCATAGCTATTGAGAAACTAAGAGGTATCAAAATACTTTTAATTAGTACTTTACAAATTATGGATTTTCTATTTTATAGATTTTAAAAATGTGTTTTTTTATGTCCTAATTGTTTTCTTTCGTGATTTAAATCCATGTTTGTTGAATCTGCACGATTATTTTATTTTACGTGATAAAAAATATGGCGCCGCGCCGCCGAAGCCGGACGGTAGAGAACACACTACAGTAAGTTCAAGTTTTAAGACTGCTCCACATATTCGCCATTCGCAGAGTAGCGAGCTACTGCTCGCCCATTGCCGAGCAACTGATGAGCTCGGCGAATGTTAGTGTGTTCAAAACACGCCGTGGCTAGGGCAAGCACCGAATGTTCGTCGCTCGGCAAATGGCAAGCAACCCATCCTCATTACTCGGGATTTGGCGAGCATTCACTTGCTAGTCAGCGAATACCGAATGTGTGGAGCTACCTTTAATCACATTTTGCGCATTTTTACTCTCTCGTATTTACTTTGTACCAAGAGAAAGTTATGTGATGCAAGAATAATACCGAATTTTTGGTAGAAAAGATCGTTTTGCGGGTTCTTGATACCATGAAAGGGAATTTTAAGTTTATATGTGTAGTAAAATAAATTTTCAAAGACGTAATGTGGATAGATAGATAAATTTATTAAAGTTCGCTTTGAGCTAATGCTCGGAGGGAAACATTATTAAAACTAGATATACGACAATTACAAAACTATTACGAATATTTACAAATATAATTACAATTAGAATTGGAGATTGATTTTGAGTTATCTGTAAGTTGATTGATAGCTTTTCTATCACTTCACTCCACTTCACTTCACTTCATTTCACTGCGCAACACTACACTGCACTCCCCTCCCTTCCCATGCCCCCCACCACACTACATTTCACTTCACTGTATAAGAGACATGACCATATTATTAATAATAATAATAACGATTATAATATAACTAATAATAAGAATAACTTAAAAGTTACATCAAAACCAGTAACAGTGTTAATAATTGTGATAATAATAACAACAACAACAACAACAACAACAACAACAACAATAATAATAATAATAATAATAATAATAATAATAATAATAATAATAATAATAATAATAAAAGTCCCAGTATTATTAATGATGACCTACATAGAATTAAGTATATTTTTAAATTTCACTACATTAGAAGGAAGAGTCTCTAGTGCTTTTGCAGGTAGTTTGTTCCAATCTACTATAGTACGATTCACAAAGGAGAACTTGCCTACATCAGTTCTTTGCTTTCTACATCGTATTTTCCAGGATTTTCCAGGAATTTTCCATGTAGTCAGAAACCAAAAAAAGTCTTTTTCTCAATGGACCTGCCAGTCCGTCCGTATGTGAGTGAACAACACTAGCGCCTAAACCGTTAATAGGAATTCCATAAAAACGATATTTCCACATCGATCTTTCCCGATTAAAAGCCCTTAGAATTTGAATTGATTTAGTAATTTCTGGAGTACATTACATGAAGTCCCTCTTGAATCCGTATTGAATAGGTTTTCTCTGTCGGTTTTATTTATTTTCCCTTTACTCCTAAAATATCGTCACGCTGTGCGAAATCTCAGCTTTGTACTATTACATCATTTTTAATATTCTAACATTCTCGCTCCGATAGCTACCGTCGAGATCCAGTCCATACGGAAAAACGCTAACGTGAATATTTATCAGCTTACATTAATTAAATTGAGAAACAGGGGGAAATAGTTGAAAAGAATTCACTACTTTGATGTTGACTGTATACACATTCCTTTTCGAAATATCTGTACTCGATCCTTACCAATAAACTATGGATTATCAGTCTTCATACCTGAGGTACGGACCCAATAACCTCAAATACTCGCAAGTATGTGCAAAATAAGATTTAAAGAGTTAATAACTTCAAAATAATATCTAAATGTGTTTTGGGCAAAATATGCAAATACTTGTTGATTAATAATGAATAAAAATAAAATTACTTCCGTGCATTGAAGGTATCGTAGCATCATTTTTATAAGAGATATCTACAAAAAGAGCCTTGAAAATAAAAACAAGAATTAACTTTATGGTTGGCGCGACTCAAAATAAATATACTTTTTAAAAAAATGTATAAAGAATTTGCGACCCCTTAACTTTAATTAGAACTTTTTTGTTTTCACCACGGTCTCCCACCTCCGGCTCTCCCTACACACATAAAGATTTTTAGTATAATGTGCGATAGATACTAACATTCATTCCAAATTTCAAAAATCAGGGATTTTTTCCTCCGATTTGTCTAGTTTCACTGGGGTATTATAAACATATTTGCGCATTCCAGTTGTATTGTAATAGATATTACGTATTCTTTACAATGAATATGACATTATGTGCTGCCGTAACAGCTCTAGTATTATAGTTATACATGTTTGCCTTCACTGTCATTCTTTCAGACTGCCAAAACGTGTTCTCATATTTTATGATTGCGTCATTTTATTTTTGTTATTATTTCAGGAAGGGTCAGACTCGGGAAATAATCTTTTGGAAATGGGTCTTTTTCCATTCTTTCGGACTTTTTGAATTTTACCTTTACGTAAAATGAAGTTTTTGATTGTTTTGATAGCTTTAATTCAGGAGAAACAACCATGTCAAACTATCTTTATTGAATTGCCACGATCCATCTCTGATGAATCTTCAGATAATGTGTCGATTCGAAAATTTTCGAGTTTAACCTTTTACACTTTTAATTCACCTCATTACATCACACGAATATGAATTCGAAATAAGTATTCATCACCTCCTACATCATGTTGAGAAATCTGTGTACGTGAAGTGAGTCATGCCCGCTCGAGATATATAATGGTTCCGTGTGTTTCCGTCTCGTGTTTAATTGTGCCCCGAAGAAGCCCGCAGAGACCCAGTTTCCGCGTCCGGGTTTTCGTTTCTCGCGTCTTCAACTCGACGATTGTCCGATTCACTTTACGCGTCCAACCGCCTCATTATTTCGTTTCTGCCTTCGTTTGACACCGATGTTTCTGCGAATTTGTGTGCCACTACCTGCTCTCTAGAGTATGTACAGGGTTACGGGGTCAAACCTTCAGGATCCAGACAACAACGATCACGAAAATTAGGTGCTGCCAGATTTAATTCGTGACAGTTCTGCCGATCGGGTTGTGGTCACAAACGCGAATATTTGCCAGACGGGGTAAATGGATCGATCAGAACTGTCCTGTAGTGGAGCGTGGGTGGACCCCTTTAAATATTCTCCTCGCCCTTAGTGTGTACCCAGCTAAAGGGACGTACTGGACCGAGCAACCATTACCATCCCTCTAGTCGCTCCATTAGTCGCTCAAAGTGCGTTGGAGCGTGGCGAAACTCATCAGCTGGCAACTGGGCTCGAACGGGGAACCCCCGTCCCCACTCCGCTGCTTGGTCGGCAGCCTTTTATGTTTAATTTATTGGGAAACCACCGTACCACCGCTTCGCTGGAGCTATCGCCCTCTTGCGGAAGCGAAGATGAAACAAAAGATGAGGTGGGAAAATCCCCTCCCCCTCAGCCAAGCCCGCGCTCCCCTGGCTTGCTCCGCGGGGAGTCCCCGCATTCGCCGCCCCCCCAGGGCTGCCAACCTCCCCCTTCCCCGAGTTTATCACCCCCGGGCGTCGCGGAATATGAGGCTTGCATCACTCAATGTGTGTCGCCATAGCAACCCATCGGCATCTTTCTCGTATTGCCGCTTTACGACGGAATGATGCAGGGCGAGACTAAGGGGGCGACGAGAGAATATGCGTGCGTTTCCAAGACTACCTGCGTTACTTCGCAGGAAGGCGGCGCGCCACGGACAGTCGAGGGATGCGGAAAAATGGAACAGCGAGCGGCTGCAGCAGGAGAGGTACGCACTAGTGAAGGCGCAAAGAGCGATTCAAAATTAAAATTTTATAAAATTTTAGTTATACAAGAAAAGTTGTAAATATACAAGAAAAATCATATTTTTTGTGTAAAAGTCTGTAAGTATGACTGAGTTTTAAGAGGATGGACATGCATTTATTATTTCTTTTGTCCAGAAAATAATATTCTTTAAAATTCTATGAAACTACGTGTAATGTTGCAGCACTCGCCTGAAATTAGTCAGAGAAATTATCCAGATACTGGTCGACTTTTGATCCGATTAAGTTGGAGGTCTAAACTTCGCCAAATTCAGAACTCGAACCGACGATCCAAGACGTTTCAGTTGTGACATTGCAGTTGCGAATATTAATTTACGAAGAAAGTAGTTTTGTCCTCATTATTTCCAATCTGAACCAGTTGGCAATGGGAATTCCCTGAGTCGTAAGGAATAACGGTCCGGAAGCTTTTTACGAAATGTTTTTGATATTACGGAGGGGGAAGTGTTTATATTTTCTTCGTTTCCCGTCCCGGTGGAGAATCCTTGTGTCTGCCAAATGAGAACAAGAAAACCCAGTCGTAATGCTTTGTGACAAAAAAGAACCAGAAATTTTCTCAACCAAGAAAAATGATATTTTAAATAGATGATTTTGTTGAAGTATTTCTGATTCGTTTAAAAATGTTTTGTGACGTTTGAAATGATCGGTCTTCTTGAATCCAATATCATCTTCTTTAATGTGCTTAAGCTTACACCCTTTCGCATATTGCAAACAATCTTGCTTCTCTTGGTTTTGAGTAAGATTCCTTTTATTACATTCTGCATTTTTTGAATTGAAGAATAATGTGTATCAAATGAGATCGAAAAACGTCAAGAAAAACGTTGAATACCAGAGAATAAATATGTACATGCATGTTGTACGTAATTTGATTTATATTGTGATACAATTGTTGTATAAAATGTATACTGATTCTATTTAAGGATTGTTTCTGTTACCATATGTTCTAGTTAAGCGTATTCAAAAGTGGTCTTTATAGTAATCGGTACACCCTACTTTGTTGGGAAAAAATGCTTCCAAGTAAACTATATTCATATTTACATTCTTACACAAATATCTGGCATAACATTCCGGATTTACTTCCTGCGCAACCTCGTTACTCTACAAAAGTTACGCTCGTCCTGAAGTTTCCCATTTTTGTGACCTGTCTCCCTCCTTAAGACCATTTTGCTCCACTAAGATACGAAAGTTAGGATACTTTTCTTCCGCCTAATATGAAAAAACTGTCACCGAACATTCTGGGTTCCCAGAAGACATCAGGCGTTAAGTGCACCTCGCCATAACTGCCAACATTACGTGGCTGGTTGGTTTCGCCCTGTTAAGCATAGTCCTCGGCTGAAAGTGGAGTTTCCGACTCACGAGTCGAAAGACCGAATCTTTCTCAGACGACCCAACGCAAACGCAACAGAAAACGCAACGTTTCGTTCTGCTGCGCCGTGGAGCTTGTCGAAATAAAAAGATTTGTTAATTTTACTGAAATGCCCTCGGAGAGATGTTTTGTTTCTCGCAGAGTTAATGACGGAAACAAAGATATTTCGTTTTTATGTGGCTTTAGATAGGGTGTCCATTATACTCTTTTCCGGAATTTTGCAATCGTTTTGTGTGCATTGTTTTTTCAGTTTTCAAAGCCCGAAATTGCTTTCATGTTTTATGTTGGGATGCAGAGTAAAAGTTTGCGTTTTTAGGTGCATTATGAAGGAGTACTTTTGCTTGCATTCGGTGCTTAGTGTTTACTCTGTGCAGTTAAAAAGCTCGCTTTGCGTAAATGACATAATGCGATGCACAAACAGTGATAGACGGTACATGTCGCCATAGATCTTTACTGTTAATTGGTTTGTTTAGAACGTTTCTACATCTACATTGTTTGATCGTTAATATGTGTGCTTTGGTATACACAGCGATTTTGAGGCAAGTTGCATGGGTACAAGATTTTCTGCACAGAATCATCCTACTGTCGGTTGTTGAAATTGTAACAATGTAAACTAGGCCGGTGTAGATTATAAAGTGAAATCTACTTTCGGCAATTGAAAAGACGAGGTGTTTACCGTTAAAAATGTATTCAATATAATCAGTATAAAAGGGTATTTTATTAACGTTCAAGTATTGTCATTGATGAATTACAATTCAGTCTACGAAAATATATAGCCCAATGCGGACATTTTCACGCTTTTAACTTGTCTTAAAATATTAATGTGTAGGTCTACTATTTGTTTATCACGATTTAAAAATCTAGCGAATATCTTTTAAAAGCATGCCTATTTACTTTTACGAATATTATACAGACACTAGAAGATGTTTCACCTGGACTATCGATTTCGGAGAGACATGAAAAGCAGCTCGTAAAATCAGTAAAAAATCGAATGAACATAATTTTTGGTATCGGAAAAGCAAGAAACCAATATCAATAGTAAGAAATTGAACAATTAACAAATAAATTATCTCTTTAAACTTATTAATTGGGAGCAAAAACGTATACAAAAATTACCACTAATGACTCTCAGAGTAAATTTACAAATAAGTTTACTTTGCAAGAATGGTGAAATGAATGTTGTTTGACAATACAAAAATGGCAATTCCGAAACAAAATAGAATCCCGATAACTTCGAATCACTTGTTAATATCAGTGATGGGAGGGTAAAATATGTTAAGTCACTATATCATAGAAAATGGCGTTTAGTAACACGTCGTTAGCGACAAGTTGACCATAGAAGCGAATAGCCACTGTTAAGAGCTGGCATCCGTTCAGAATTTAACAGGTCGCCGTATGTAAAGAACAACCGAAACAAATGAGTTATAACTAAACGGGCGTATGAGTAGGTGTACTCTAATTCTAAGACATATTTGTTATTTATATTTTTTGAAGATTTTTTAAGTATTGAACATATAGTACAAAACCTTGGTTATCGCTACACATTTCTATCGCGCCTGTTATTTGTTGTTTGTCATCCTAAAAATGGATTCTTCCTACTTATCCCTTAATAATTAATAATCATGTAGTTAAATGGCTTCCAAAATACACCCCTGTTAAATATATTGAACTTCAAATACAAAGATACTAAATTAACCTGAAAAAACACAAGTTAAAGGAATGTGAACAATTCTACTGAAGAGACCATAAGTTAATTTCTAAGCCTTAAAATTCACTTTTCTCTAAAGCAGCATTGTTTGATTTTACACCCTTTTCACACCCGTCACTGACATTAGAAACTTAATTTTCCATAGCCTTTTTCAGAACGATTTCAATTTCTCGCGTCTCCATCGAACTGAAGTTTCGCCTTCGCCTTCCTCACACACTGCGCAGCACACATATTTCGCGAGCACCCCCTCAACCGCCTGCCTCTTCTTGTGCGTCTCGCATTATCATCTCATTACGAGCTGGCTGTGGGACGGGGAATTTGATATGAAGGAACAGCATAAGCAGCCACCACCTCGAACCCGCCTCCCCACCCCCCACCCTCCCTCTCTTCCACGCGCCGGAGCCACGCCAGGGTGCTCGACCGGAGCCAGAAAACCAGGGCACAAACCTCCCGCCCCCGCCCCCGCCGCCACCGCCACCGCCACCGCCGCCGCACCGCGATGCTCGCTTGTCTCCCCGTTACTCGCTCCAACCCTCCACAACAAAGCTATTAGCTGTGTTAGCATGACCGCGTTCCGTTGATCAACAATGGAACAAAAGGCGTTCTCGGAGCGTGTTTTGTTTCCGAGTCATTGTTGGCGAAACGGATCTGCCTTTTGCGGGTTTGTAAAGCGTTTTCCTATAATATTCGAGCGCTCGTGAGGCAGTCGGTTGAAGCCGTGCGCGCAGGGTCGGGGTGTAGGCGGTGGCGGCGGGGGCGGCGGCCGCGGCGTTGGAGGATGCCTCCAAACCGCCACCCCAAGACCACCCACGCCTATCGCAATTCTACCGTGTTAGGCAGTTTATGCTCACATACGCTGATAACGATTATGCGGCCGTTAATATTGCCCGAAAAGGCAGTAAATTCGATTTCCGGTTAAGAGATAGCCGTACTTCGCCTACTTGATGCTTACGTCGATACTTCCTATGCGCTTAAAATGAACATGATACGTGAATTTAGGAGACAGTAAAACATGCATTTGCCTCCGTATAAACTGCAGCGATGTACATCGACTCTAGCCGTTACCCGCCGATTAGTTGTTGTAATGTTTCCAAACACTTCTGGGGGATCTAAAGTGGGATTGCTGCATCCACGACGGGCGTGAGAGCCCAGCAACATGCTTCGGGGTGAAAAAATGATGCAGTTAACGTAAATGGATGGGTTCTATGAAGGTCTATCGACTATAAAAGATGCTCGTTACATTTTTCTGGTGCAGCCGCTCACTTCTTTGATGAGGCAGAACTGTGTACAACGCGAGTTTTGGAAAGCGAAATTTATTTGTTCAGCGTTTCGCTTCGTTTTTACAACATGGAAATTGTTCGGAATAATGTGTATTTCAAACATAATCGATGATGTACGACTAGCAATATTCATACAGAATGGAATGCCAAATATGATATTCTGGGCTATTTAGTTGTATGGACGTGGTCATTATTCCATTATAGAAAGCTGTATGTTTTATCATGGCAAAACGCAGACACACATTTTTAAACCATAAAATTGTCACATTTCTGTCCGTAATATCCGGCGATTGATAGACCTGTGTTGTATCAGCAGACTGCAGTTTTGAGGAAATCATTTCTCTGCTGGGTTCATGCAAAAATTTTAATGCTTTTTTTCTGTGCCAGCAGTGAGAGATTTGCCAGTCACACATTTTTGTGGGAAGCTGTTAGAAGCTTTTAAGGGATTTATCCGGATACTCAAACACGAATATGCGCACAAAAGATTAAAGGGAGAAAGTTGACACAGCAGTTTCGATGAGACTAATGCCCTTGTTGAAGCGCAAAACCACACAAATGCTCTATACTGGATTATGGGAATTCTCTAGAAAAGGCTCTGGAGAATTCAAAATTTCCCCTTGGGTGTATTGCAAGTTCTCCAAAAGAAATTGTATTGATGAATTCAAAATACGAGTAGTAGTAGTAGAGGGCAGTTGAACATTCACTTGAACTTTATTAACTTGTCCGTACTGACTTGTACGTGTTTGACTTACACGTACTGTTCTCATTGTTCATAAAGTTATTTATTTTATGTGAACATTGCCCAAATTAAATTGTTTCAAACGTTCCCTTGAACAATGTATATTTAACTCAACATTAGATAAGAGAACAATCTCTTTACTGGTAAGAACCTTTAATTACAAATTCAGGTGAGCGTCTTTAAAGGAAATTCTTGTTAATGCAATTTAATCGTCTTTCAAAGTTGAATGCTTTTCTATCAGTAATGCACTTTATATACAACAATCATTATAACTGAAACAAAATTTCTCAGAAGGTCAGACGTGGAAAGCAGAAAGATGGTGTCAATGTAATGGTAGACGCAAGTATTAGTAACCATAATCAGCATAATTAGCATATAATCTAAAAATAATAACACATTATGATGTCTATCATAGTGGTAATTTTATAAGATATTCCCACTCACCGACCTTCTATAACACAGCAACAAGAAGAGTTTTCAACTGTGTGTTTGGTAGTTTCTGAGAGAAACGTGACTGCAAGCAACACCACGATTCGCCCGGAGAATGGATCGCACGCCGAACAGTGCGGGCGAGGCGCATAGGCAGGTGAGGGTTCTTGAAGGCAGGCGGGAGCGGGTACGGCACGTGAGGAAGGGCGTAAGCTGACAGCCAGGTCGAGGTTTCTAGGCGAGAGCGGGTGAGTGAAAAACGAGCGGGAAGTGTAAGAAGGGTGATGTCGAGGACGCATGGGGGAGAGTGGGGGACAAGAGAGGAAGATTGGAGGGGTCAGGAGTGGATGAGAGGGAGATAGGGTGGCCTCGGAGACAGTAGGGGTGGGTGGGATTGGAGGCGGGTGGGAGCAGTTGGATAAAGAGGAAACGGGAGGGAACGGCTGGATATGGAAGGGGTGAACGTGGACGGACAGGGACAGGTGGTGTCGGGTGAGGGCATGCGAAAGAGGTGGGCGAAGGAGGCGGGCAAAGGAGGCGGGTAAAGGAGGCAGACAAAGGAGGCGGGCAAAGGAGGCGGGCAAAAGAGGCGGGCAAAAGAGGCGGGCAAAGAAGGTGGGCAAAGGAGGCGGGCAAAGAAGGTGGACAAAGGAGGCGGGCAAAGGAGGCGGGCAAAGGAGGCAGACAAAGGAGGCGGGCAAAGGAGGCGGGCAAAGGAGGCGGGCAAAGGAGGCGGGCAAAGGAGGCGGGCAAAGGAGGCGGGCAAAGGAGGCGGGCAAAGGAGGCGGGCAAAGGAGGCGGGCAAAGGAGGCGGTCGAGGGAGGCGGGTGAGGGTGGCGGGCGAGGGTGGCGGGCGAGGGTGGCGGGCGAGGGTGGCGGGCGAGGGTGGCGGGCAAAGGAGACGGTCGAAGGAGACGGTCGAGGGAGGCGGGCGAGGGTGGCGGGCTACGGTGCCGGGCAAGGGCGGGCGAGAGCGGGCGAGGGCTGGAGGGCCGGGGTTCGCCGCCCGCGGCTGGGCGCGCGCCGAGCGTAGCGAGGAGTCGTGAGAGGGGCGGAGCACAATGAGGAGGATTCATTAGCCCAGAGGAGCCCTCGGCGAGGAGGCGCCCGCGGCACGGGGGCTGCAGCGGAGAGCCTCCGCATCCGGCCTCTCCCGCGCCACCCCGCCCCGCCCCCGCCCCCGGATCGACGCCCGCCGCGGGCTCCGCCCCCTGCTCTGCGCTCGCTTCTCGCAGCCTGTTCCGTCGCCACCCTTCCGTCCGGCTGAGTTAGCACTGCAGCGAGTCTGGCCGGGAGGTCTTAAGGTTCGAGTACCGACGGGGTAGGATTAACTCACGTTTCCGGGCACGCCAATTGCAGTGGTCATTTGTGTTAGAGTATTTGATGCTTTATCTCGCAAAGAGGCGGTGTTCCTATCCATTGTTCCTATCGTGGTGACATTCAGCCGTAGTATACGTCAGCTTGCGTGAATCTTCCTCCAGGTGTCTCCAGGTGACTTCAATTTGAAAATGGAATTAAATTTTCGTGACACTGAATACATTTATTTAATGAATAGTAAATTACCAATGAAAGACATTTGTTACAGATTCGTGCAATGAGCAAAATTCAAATGAAAGCTCTAATTTAAGAAAATATCTTTCATTAATAACCAGCATATACCTGCCGTTGCGAGGATATTTAATATCGCCCCACCCGTTCTGCCCGCCTCGCTCCCTTCGCCAGCTCAGTCAACCCCGCCAAATTTGCCCACGCCGTGGTCGCTCCATGAGCTCCGCTTTCCTCTCCCACCTCGCTCGGTCCGTCCACCTCCCCCGTCTGACCGCCACGCCAACTCTATCTGATACATTCTACGTCGCTTGCCAACGATTGGCACATTTTTAAAATAACGCAATTTGGGCTACCGTATTTGCCGGTGTATAAGACACACTTTCTTTCCTTCAGTAACTCTCAAAAAAAAAAAAAAAAAAAAAAAGGGGGATGCGTCTCATACAAGGGATGAAAATTTTTGTAACTGTTTGAATGTTTAGCATTACAAAAATCAAATTTTTGTTCACTGAAAAACAGGAATTTATATTTCTACAAAACTGATTATTATAGAAGCTAAAAGTATTGGAATATATATATATATATATATATATATATATATATATATATATATATATATGTGTGTGTGTGTGTGTGTGTGTGTGTGTGTGTGTGTGAAAAGGCTCGGTATTTCCATGTGTACTAGAAAAATATCACAAAGATTTTCAGCGGAATATGAAGAAAAGATCATTGCTTTTCATAGGTCACAATTCCCTCCCCTTTCTAAAAATTAAAATCAAGTATAGAATTTAACATTAAAGAATGAAATTCTTCTTGAAAATAAGAATGCATCTCAGACTCCGACAAATACGGTAATATTTAACTCGCATGTACTTCTATGTTATATTCTTCCGTTCAAAAATATTTATACAAAATATTAGACCAGTGGCTCATTTTTTGGGAGGGAGGCTGGAGATCTATTCACTTTCATTATCATCATCATCATCATCATCATCAAACTTAACGTTTCAGTTACCCGCTGACGCTCCGTGGCCTTGGTTAATACTACTGCCATTTAACACTCTAGATTTCCTCAACTCTAGCCTCCCTAACTCCACTGAGACTCGTAAACCCGTTGCGATCAAGCACTTACTCCTGCCGTTTGTGCTTCATACATCCGTAGCAGCGCTTGTCCCTGTTAAAAGTAGGGAGGTTTGTTGGCGCTCACATTGTAGCCCTTAATCCCATTACGGAGCTTTCTCCCTCTGGTACGAAGGCAGTCACATTCATTCCTCAACATTCATGCACCCTTCGGGCTGGGCGGTATCTGTGAAAAGGGGAAGGACTGGGGAATTGAAGTGTTGTTGGGATAAGCCCCACCATGTGACAACACTAAACCAAATATTCATGCCCAAGATGGGATTGGAACCAGCAGCTCCTAGCTGCCACCGTAACCTCTTGGCTAAGGTATTCGGCTCCATTCATTTTATATAATAGATACTCGTTTCCTTTCCTTACAACTTTGCCTTATCTTCGTGATCATCATCACTTTAATTCCTTGCCAAAACCATTACCTCCACTCTCTCTTTTCCCCTTATCTTTGTGTCACTTTTGTCATATTCCCCTGCGTCGAGAGAATAGCAAGAGCATTCCCTCTGTTCCCGTCCTTCTTTGAGGTTCTTGTCGAGAGACCTGTCCGGAAGGAGGGGATGGAAAAAATGTATGAATCTCAATAGTGCGTGAGTGATCGACAAAACATTAAATAGTGTAAGTAACTAAATACAAAGAAATCTCATTATATCAAACAGAAAAGAGAAATATAACTATCGTATTACTGAATACTCTGATTTAATGTATGTTCAATGGCCAGCCATTGTTCACAAACGGAATGTGAAATAGGATAAATGAAATTCGGGATATAGTAGAAATCTACGTAATCTTAATCAAGTTAAAATTATCGAGGTTTTACTTTAAGTAAATCTATGTCGTTAACACATGTTCACTCACTTTCATGGTTCCTATGCTTTATAGTTTACGTTTCCTCATCGTATTTAATATATATATCGAGTCCCCCGAGCCTATACAACCATAATTATATCTCTTTAACAAGCATCATCATCACCATTTCTATGTCCTCCACTTCTGTCTCCATTTTACCAGCGTCAGATAACCACCTACTTCTCCATTTCCCTCTCCCTCAGCTCCATTTGCTTTTTCCTGCATCGCTTTTACCGAAAACCTCTCCCCCGCTTCATGAAGGTGCATGTGTCATTCTTCCTTTTACGCACGTAAAGAAAAGCCCGCCCAGGGCAGGCGAGGGGAGATTCAGTATGACTAAAACAAGATTATCAAGTAGAAAAAATGTAAATGAAGTAAATATAATGGAAGTAGAGAACCTGGTGACATTTTGATTCTGAAAGTGGAAATAAGTTATTGAATATTTCAACAAGAAAGATTTAATTCCCGAAAAAATCTAGTTCAATGAACCTAATTTGAGATACTCTGAAATTTAACTTATCGTATAATATGTGTGCCTATTCTCATTGTATCTCCATTTTTAACAGGTTTATTTAAGCTTTATTTGTTCCTGGTTATGATCTTCATTGCATATATTTCATTTTTTTTCTCCATCAACTCCTGCTCAAATTTTCTATGGTTTTGGTGTCAAATTCTCCACTATCACCATCACCGACAGTTGTGCAACTTCAATTCAACGTAATCTCCCACTACCGCCACCATCAACAAAACCACCATCACCTTCCTCTCTTCTTCATCGTCTCACCCTCACCGGCACACCATACTCACAACCATCTCTTCTGCACACCTCCCTCTTAACCATCGACTTCCTCTCAGTCTTCTCCACAAATTTAACATCACTCTTTCAACACCAACACCTTGACCTCCACCATCTTCACGACTGTCAGTCTCATTGCCATCCCGTCCCCACCATCCCACCACACTTACACCCACCGTCCTTATGAGAAATTTTTCAACCTTCTTTCCCTACTCCACTACCCCTCAATGATTTCAACCACCTGCACCTCAATCACCACCATTTGCACCCATCTCAATATCACATCACATTCATCACCACCTTCTCAGCGCACCTCCACCACATTCTCCATCTATATTCACAACCACCATCATTTCCTGCACCGCTCCTTTTTTCCCCTCCTTGCATCTTTTGTCCCACGCCCCCGTCTCATGAGGGCGGCAAGTGCGCGGCCTGTGTGCACTTCCTTCTCTGGCGCACTCGCCGAGGGACCTGCCTCAGGGCAACGCAGGAGAGGGGCGAGGGGGCGGGGCACCGATGGGCGGGGGTGGCTGTGGAGTAGCGCAGCGGGGTGAAGGGGGCGGGAAGGGGGTGTGGAGGCATGGAAGGGGGTGGGAGCGGGCGGACGGGGGAGAAGTGGAGTGAATTGAGGCGAGGGGAGGGTGATGGGGTGGGTGAGAAGGGGCGGGGTGGCGTGGGAGTGGAGCGGGGCGACGCGGGGCTTGGCGGGGTGGAGGGGGGCCACGCAGGGGCGGGGAGGAGTGGAGCACAGAGATGTGTGGCGAAGAGGTGCGTAGCGGCGGGGTCGCGCGGGATGGCGTGGGGCGGGGCAGGGGGGGCAAATGACGGGGCGGCGCGGGGTGGCGCGGGGCAGGGGGGTGGAGGGGGTGGGGCGGGGCGGGGAGGAGTGAGGGGAATGATGTTGGACGAAGAGGTGAGGGCAGCGGGGGCGCGCGGGGTGGCGCTGGGCGGGGCAGAAGGGGGGAAGGACGGGGCTGTGGGGGCTGTGGGGGCTGTGGGGGCGGCGCGGGGCGGCGCGGGGCGGCGCGGGGCGGCGCGGGGCGGCGCGGGGCGGCGCGGGGCGGCGCGGGGCGGCGCGGGGCGGCGCGGGGCGGCGCGGGGCGGCGCGGGGCGGCGCGGGGCGGCGCGGGGCGGCGAGGGGCGGCGCGGGTGGCTGAAGAGGGCGCGGGGCGGGGCGGTGCAGTGCAGCACAATGCGGCCGCGCCCGCAGCTGTTTGCGGATTGATGAATTCGCGCCGTCGCTTATTGCGCGTGGCTCCCGTGCTGTTGACGCTTCCAATACCCCTCGCGCTGAGTAATGGCTGCGACACTTGCAGTGCGGTACTTGCCCCTCGGCGGGCATTCTTCAAAAGAGTTCCCCTTTCGCGAGTGGGCGCTGCTCTTACATTAATTTCCTGTCGTTGCAAGTACTTCAAAAATGTTGGTAATAGAAATACTTTACCGTAATTAATTATGGCTTTCTGTACGAGCAGAACTATTTTCTCGCTTACAAGTTAGTTTTAAAATCACATTCACACTTACTATTTACACAATCGACAAAAAAACAAAACAAATCATTCACACTTGAATGCGCATCCCCTATTCTGTCTGAATATAGCCTATTATTATTTCCACAAAAACTTGGTCTTGTACATTAAAACCTAGTCTGTTCTTTCTTCCCATTTATCTGAACTATTAAATTACGCAAAGTTATTGCACTTTCCTTTCGTAGAAATCGGCCATCCGCGTAACGCCATTGTTCCATGTCACCTCCGTAGTATACACGCAGCATCCATTAATTCATCTTCCCACAGCATCCATCCATTTCCACACACGTTTGTTAACGACAAATTTACTTTAAATGAAGAATATCCCTGATTAAAACTACTCACTAATTATTATACTAGTTTTTGTTAACTGCGACCGACAATATGGCGACAGTGTTCCGCGAACACTGTTTTCGTGAAATATATAAATATCTCTTCCACGTTTTATCTTTCCATTAACTCGACAGTTACTAAACAGGATATATTTCACTCTATTCACAAACTGAACGCAATTTTCTATTAAAAATAAAAATTTTTGCGGAGCGTTTCAACATGCGTCCGTATTCAAACTATTTCGACCGCGCTCCCCTCGTCATTGTTGTGTCCGGATCGTCAGCTCTTTTTTTCTTTTAACATCACACGATCGCTGTCGCTTCTCCTACAAAATATTACATCATTTAATTTAATTCTCATTTTCTGTTCTGGCGTAGCCCCTCGAAGTTTCCCAACGTTGCGACTGTTACCATAATTTTCTAAATGATTTATTCTATTGGTTCTTAAAGTTTTGTTTGTATTGCTTCACGCGTTCTCTTAATTTTCGCAACAAACACCTTTTGATTTACTGAACCTTAAAGCACAACAATGGCTATCATGTCTGTTTACAAGCTGGAATTTATACTATACAAAAATGTTCATATCTTTCGAACGCGTGATGCGATTTCTTTCAAATAACTTGCAAACGACTTCGCTACACGAACGCTACTGCCCTATCTTGTCCCAATTGTGAATTTGTCGCGTTTTCCGTTTACTTCTCAAAAACTATCGCTACGCGACATCGCCTTCATCTGTTTTTACAGTTCATGTTAATGTTATGCATTTTCTATTTATTCTTTGACTTGTGCCTTATTCTTGGGGGAATCATGGAATATTACAATATCGATATGCCCGGCAACGCCTATAAGTGGAAACGAGTTATATTACGAAGGTGACACATCTGAGTCGCTATGAATTGGGAGTGTTGGAGCAATGCGATAAAGATATATTGATCTAAATGTAACGATTTCGTTGTGTGAGATGTTCTGAAAAAAAAGTAGAAAATATAATGGTTTATATGCAACATATACGAAGAGCCAACATACTCCTATGCCATGTCTAGTTCGTTCTGAGAAATAAGACAAAAGTTTCAATTTGACCCTCGTTGCCGAAGAGTAAAGCAGAAATCTCTTCGTATAACAGCGTCATTTGTTACGTTTAAGTATGTTAGTGAATATACTTTAGTTTTATCGTAAATGTATTATTGAAAAATCTACAGACGAATCCTTCATATGAAGATTATATTTGGTCAATTTTTATTGTGTAAAAGAATATTACGAATTCAATTAAAGTATTGACGGACATCAGCCCAATTCATTAGCACCGCCATTATTCCAAGTGTGAAGGATTCGGCAGCTGGCGTCAGTCGCACAGAGAGCGAAGCCACCCGCTGTTCGCGCGTCGGCTTGCAGCGCACCTGTGGGCGTTCGCGGAACTAGGTGGCGCGCGGCGTCTGGCGCCGCAGCGGGGAGCATATTAGAGGCCTTGTCCCGCGATCGCCCCCGCCCTTTTATCGCCCGCCAGCTGCCGCCCGCCTCGCGGCGCCCTCCTTCATTTCGCCTTTAAATTTTCCTGGAACAGCCGCCTCGTCTCCCGCTCCGCCCCGCCCTACCACACCCCGCCACACCCCGCCACACCCCGCCACACCCCGTCACACCCCGCCACACCCCGCCACACCCCGCCACACCCCGCCACACCCCGCCACACCCCGCCACACCCCGCCACACCCCGCCACACCCCGCCACACCCCGCCTCGCCGCACTCCCACTCCGCCCTGCCCCACCCTCTTATCCGCACTCGCATTCCTGCTGGCCCCGCCTTACTGCACCCCGCCTGTCCCCACCTCACTCATCACACCTGCCTGGCTCGCCCAACTCCCCACCTTCTAGTCTCATTCCACTCTGCCCCGCCCTGTCGCTCCGTTCCACCTGGCCCGCGCCAATTCGCCCCTCCCACATCCGCTCCGCTCCATCCTACTTCGTTTCACCGCGCTCCGCTTCACACCGCTCCTCTCCACCTCGCTACGTTCCATCCCTCTACGCTCTAGCCCGCTATGCTGCATCCCGCTACGCTCCACCCGGCTACGCGTCTCTCTCTCTACTCCTCCTTGTTACGCTCCACCCCGCTATGCTCTACCCCGATACGTTCCACACATTCCGTTCCATTTTGCTACGCTATACTACGCTCCACCTTGCTACGCTCCACCCCACTGCGTTTCACCCGGCTACGCTTCATCCTCTCCGCTCCACGTTGCTACGCTCCACCCCGCTACGCTGCACACATTCCCTTCCACCTTGCTACGCTCCACCCCGCTGCGTTCCACCCGGCTACGCTTCATCCGCTCCGCTTCATCTTGCTACACTCCATCCCGCTACGCTCAACCTTGCTACGCTTCAACCCGCTACGCTCCACCCAATACACTCCATTCCTCTTCACTCCACCCACTCCGCTCCACTCACTCTGCTCCACCCATTCCCCTCCACTCTATCCCCCTACGCTCACCCCCTCCACTCCACCCCGCTACGGTCGACCTCGCTTTACTCCGAACCACCATGCCCAACGCCGCTTCACCTCTCGTCGCATAGCTCCACTCCGGTCTATAATGAAATTAATGAGAATCTTGTGATACTTTGAGTAATTATATTTAGATGTAGATACTTAATTTAATTGTTAATTATGTATGGTTTGTAGAATGAAATTTGCAGATTAAAATACGGTTTTTGTGGGAACAAAATTATATGCACATTTTATAGAGCAGGAGAATGAAATATTTCATATTATATTTTGTGTTCACTTAAGAAGCAAATAGTGATAACTAAATCCCAGGAAAATTTGGGCAAATGTTGGAAGCTGCTTAGATTTGTGCGTAAGAAAAAAAAGTATGTAAGGGTGACGGTATGTGGGCACATTACCCCACTGTATTAATGGTCAAGGAACCAGTTCTTTAGTAGCACAAGATCTCAACAGTATACTTGCTGCGAGTGCGTTCAATGATTTAGAAACGATTAAGGATTGGAGAAAATAGAGAAGAGACTGGGAATGTTCCCATGACACAAAAACTTTCTTTGCCTTAGTCTTGGATTCATACCCACACCCCTAATGTTCGCGCATTTGGGCACATGAACCCAAGGGCCCTACGGGACCATGACCCATCCACACACTGTTCAGTTCATCGCACCGCACGCCACATTACATTCACCAGTTGACATCTTTTTTTTAATTTTTTTTTATTTAAGATCGCCACTACCAGGTCTACCAGGTCATTAGCGAGCACTATTGGTTAACGATAGGGGTATCTGTATACAGAATAAAGGGATAACGTGATAATGAAGGGTGAAAAGACGAACAAAAATACAACCATGCCCGAGGCGGGACTCGATTGATTGATTTTTTCGTGTTTCCGGGCGCGTCAACTGCTTCGGTCATTAGTTCTGTTAGTGTAGTGCGTGTTTTTTCTCGGGAGATGGCGGTGATCTGCCCCCGCTGGATGGCGAGATCCGGCGCCGATCTAGCGTCTGCTAGTGGGGTTTCCCCCAAACCAGGACTCTCCCATCAGCGGGGCACCGCCCCAGCCGGGACAAGCTCTACCCTCCCGACCAGTCTCCCAGAATGTGGTAATGTGGTGCATGTTAGTGTATGAGTGTAAGGGGAGAGGATAGGACAAGGAAGAGGGATGACAGATCGCGCGCGGTCCGTGGCCCGTTTGGTAAGGTACTGCTCCGGCATTCGCCTGGTGTTGATCGGAGAAACCACGGAAAACTTCCGATCAGAGCAGCCGGCCACTAGAATTCTCCTCCTCGAACCTAGGACCTCCCGGTCAGAGGCGCTGCAGTGACATCAGTTCATGCACTGAGCTACCGCTCCAGGTGCGGGTCTCGACCCCGTGATCCTTCAACTCGAGATAGCCATGCTATCGCCTTAGCGATCTCGGCCACCCGGATCGGCACCACCAGTTCACTTTATGTCACCAGCAGTGAACCCACTCGCCATCAACACACGCCCTCTGCCTCTTTGCTTCGTTCTCCACCCCCTCATGAAGCGCCCACCCCTCCACACCCCATCCTCCCCCGACGCTTCTCATCTCATCTCCCCCCCGCCTACCCTCGCTCCCTCGCGGCAGAGTTTTCAACTTCATCATATCGAGTCTAATTCGCTCTTTACGCGTCTATTTTCACGACCATGTCACTCCGGTCTTTTATAAGGTTGTCAGCGCCGCATTATTATGAGTCTAACCCCGTTGTGAAGTGAAATGAAAACATTCTCAACAGACACCTTAGTTTCCATCTCGAGCAGCCCGGCTCCTCCTCGTCGTCGTTCTTCAATTTGCATTTTCTCTCGGCTCTCAGGCGGCCGGCCGGCCCCTCGCCGCTTAGCAGTTGGGAGCCGCGAAAAATAACATTTTTTACGCGGAAAAAAATTAAGACATCATCTGCGAGTGTGGAGAAGGGAGGGCGACGTTTCCGGCGCCGTGAAGGGCCCGTCGCAGTGGCGAGTAGGGGTGGGAGGTGGGGTAAGACGGCGCTAAAACCATTTCCGGCCGTCGGCCCACCCGCGGGGCGAAGGGCGAAGGGCGGAGGGCGGTTTAAGTTGTGTGCGCCGTTCCCGAGGGGCTCCCAAGACGTTAGCAAAACAGAGCAGGGTGGTCAGGTTCCCAGGGGCGGCGGAGGAGGTGGAGCGGGCGGCGCCGGCGGCGTTGGTGGTAAAGGGAGTGGTAACAGTGGTGGTGTTGGTGGTGGTGGTGGTGGTGGTGGTGATGATGATGGGGTCGGTGACGGTAGCAGTTGGAAGTGACGGTAGCGGTGGAATTGTTGAGTTGGCATTGAGGGTATTTATTTCGCAGTCCGCAAACTGTAATGAATGATGAATTTGTTTATTTTTAGCCTTCTCGGCTATTAGTTATACAAAATACATATTTACATACATTGTTTATATAACAATGGTACAAACTATAGGTATACTCTATTAACTATTTACAAAATTAAATTTCTACTTTGATAGATTGTATAATTTTTCTTTTAAATTCTTTAACTTGTTCACAATTTTTTATTTCTAATGGTAATTTATTATGTAACTCAAATCCTCTGTCAAATTCTATTTTCTGCCTGTGAAGTTTTACTGAAATTAATTACTAAATGTTGTGCTTGTATTGTTTCCCCTGTTTTATCTTTCACTTCTTGGATTATTTAGAATAGGAACCAATGTACCTTATAAAAAGGACGAACATGTTGGTTTCCAGTATGTTCAAAGAATAATTGAGCGTATAAGTATTTTTGATAATTTAAATTCCTTTAAACCCCCCTAGTTCCTTCAGAGGACTAGTTTTATAGAAAATCGAGTCTAAAAAATGCATTGAGGAGTGGAGCTGGAAATGGCGTAAGATGTTAAAGCGGGATGATGTTGAGAGCGATGACAGCAGCGGTGGAAGAAGAGGTAGCGGTGAAGGTGGCGGTGGTGGTAGCGGGGCCAAATAGCGGAAGAGGTCTTTGTGGCGATGGAGAAGGAAGTGTTGGTGAAGAGTGAATGAGAAAGTGGGCTCAGGATGAAAGTGAAGGTGACGATGGTGGTAAACAGATTTCCATTGGCTGAGGAGTGGGTGGTGACGGAAGAGAGATGTGGAGGGGCGATGGCGTCTGGGAAAGCAACTGGTGCGATAGCGGTGGCGAGTAAAGCGACGAGTAAAGTGACGAGTAAAGTGACGAGTAAAGTGACGAGTAAAGTGACGAGTACAGAGACGAGTACAGAGACGAGTAAAGTGACGAGTAAAGTGGCGAGTAAAGTGGCGAGTAAATTGGCGAGTAAAGTGGCGAATAAAGTGGCGAGTAAAGTGGTGAGTAAAGTGGCGAGTAAAGTGACGAGTACAGCGACGTGCGATGGCAGTGACGAGTAAACTGACAGTAACCGGAGGATGGGGCGGTACAGATCGATTGATTGATTCGTTTCCGGGCACGCGCCGGATACGGGCACGCCGTGATAGTGTAGTGCATGTAAGTGTGTGCGTGTGTGTGTTTGTGTGTGAAGATGAGAGGGGATCACAGGCACAAAATAAATTTAAGATTTCACGGAACGGATGTCGGAAAATTTTCTTTCACAAATCGAATGATAACGGAATGGAATGAAGCAAACGAGGAACTTCAGTCAGTTCTTATATTATTATTATTATTATTATTATTATTATTATTATTATTATTATTATTATTATTATTATTATTATTATTATTGATGTTTACACATTGCCGGTTTACAGGAAGACCTAATTCTTAAATAACAACAGGCTTTTCGCCAAGTGTGTTATTTGCTATTTATTTAAGAATGATAACTTAGAAAGATGCGGACAAAGCGGCAAGTATTAAAGATGACAGACTTCTGCATTAGTTTTAAAAACCTTGGAGGGATATATTTATGAAGATTTTCTTTGAAGTATTTTTCTATCAGGCCATTACTGGAGATAATTATTGGGAGAATGAATTCTTGATCCTATTTCCATTGATCTTTGATCTGAAATGCCACTTCACTCTACTTCATTATTATTATTATTATTATTATTATTATTATTATTATTATTATTACTATTATTATTATTATTGGCGAATTCTCCTCAGAAATGGAAGACGTTAAGCAAGTAACTCGATCAATTTTTCTTTGAGTTCTTCTTGTTGATCCAAAAGGCTATCACTCTTTCCGAGAAAGGTCGTTTATTATTATTATTATTATTATTATTATTATTATTATTATTATTATTATTATTATTATTATTATTATTATTATTATTATTATTTACTTATTTTTTGTTTTATCTTTATTATTATTTTCGTTATTTATTATTATTTTTATTATTCTACTATTATTATATTATTTGCGTGTTTTTTGTATTACCTTATCTATGTAATTATCTGCATTCGGGCTCTACCCAATTGCAGTTTAAAGAAGTTTATCTTTCCTTTGTGGGGGCTGGGGGGTGGGGGGTGGGCTGCCGGGGCAGGGCGGGCGCCGGGGAGGCTGTCGGATTTGGGAGCGGGAGCGCGGGATTGCGCGCAGCAGGTCGTGCGACGAGGTGAAGGCAGAGGCGACGCCGCAGGTCACAGCGAGAGGCAGCAGGTGCAAAGCGTTGCCCGAGGAGGAGACTGGGGCAGTGGGCGCTCTCAAGTAACGCCTACGAGACATGAACTCCTGGTTTGTGGTGAAAGTGGTCTGATGCCGTAATGCGTCATCGAATCTAACGCGCCCACCCTTAATTTGAAACTTAAAATTACGAAAAAAGGGTTTATATCGAATGTAATGCACATGAATGACAGAATAATAGATACGGTATTTTATTTAATTGATTGATTTTTTCGTGTTCCCGGGCGCGTCAACTACTTCGGTCATTAGTCCCGTTAGTGTAGTGCATGTTTTTTCTCGGGAGATGGCGGTGATCTTTCCCCGGTGGATGGCGAGATCCGGCGCCGACCTACCGTGGGCTAGTGGGGTTTCCCCCTAACGAGGACTCTCCCACCAGCGGGGCACCGCCCCAGCCGGGACAAGCTCTAAGCTCCCGAGCGGTCTCCCGGAATATGTGGTAGTGTAGTGCATGTTAGTGTATGTGTGTGTGTAAGGGGAGAGGATGGGACAAGGAAGAGGAAGGACAGATCGCGCGCGGTCCGTGGCCCATTTGGTAGGGTACTGCTCCGGCATTCGCCTGGTGTTGATCAGAGAAACCACGGAAAACTACCGATCAGAGCAGCCGGCCGCTAGAATTCTCCTCCAGACACCTAGCTGAAAAGCTAGTGTCAAAAATCCTGCCGCCGTCAGGACTCGAACCTAGGACCTCCCGGTTAGAAGCGCTGCAGTGACATCAGTTGATGCACTGAGCTACCGTTACCGGTATATTTTATTTAAATTTATATAACAATGGATCATTAGACGATTTTGTCTGTTTACCCTCCTTATCGTAACTAAAAACCCTCAATAACAGTCCAATGATAAATGATGGGCTCCACGATTTTGAGTACTATATTTGGTAAAAAGAAGATGTGCATTACATTCGCGTAAATACAGTTGACTAATTAATAGTTCTGATAAAATACAACCGAATTTATGTATAATCCATGACGTACCTAAAGGGGAAGGAGAGATCATGGAGTTCAGCTCCAAATTTGGCATAAATTAAAAGTGTTTCTTTATACGAAAACACCAAGTCTGCTGAACACTACGCCAATTCAGGACCTTCCTCCATCCCTCAGAACAAAAATCCAGATTGCCTTACTGTACGTAGCAAACGTTTATTATCACAAAAAATGCTATTTCAATAATATTGTTTTCATAGTAAAAAAATTAAGTAACATCAGATTAAGAGAAGAACAAAGTCTAATCAAGAACTACTAATAAACCTATAATCATTTTGAACCCAGTGTATTATTGGCAAATTTATTCAATTAATAATTTTATATCATTTACTGGAAAAGTAGTAACAAAAAGTAGAAAACGTGTCTATTTACTATTTATATAATTATTATTCCGATGCTGTCGTGAAGAGCCATATTAAAATTCCATCTTTTTTGGATTCTTTACTTTTATAAATGTGAATAACAAATGAAATTTTACTTAAAAACTCCTTTAGTGTTAAAATATCTTTGTGGGAGAAGAGAAATGAAAAAGACAGCATTGAAAATCTTTAAAGCCTAGCCTAGATGCTAAGTGCAACTTGTGTCAGATTGGAGTGAAGAGTAGGGTTAATGCGAGGCGTAAACCTGCACTCCTCCATTCCATGGCATCGCCTCATTCTCCTTCCGTTGCCAGGAGGGAAGGAGAGAGAAGAGGCGGCGGAGAAGGCGAGCGTGGCGCTGCCCGCGGAGCACCGCGGAAGCACCCAGGCTCCGCTTACACGGCCTGCATTAGCATAAGCATTAGCGAACGAAGCTCGCCTGACGCGCCTCCGCCGGCGCCACCATCCCGCCCGCACCATCACCCCGCCCCCTGCACTCCACCGCACCACCATCCTTAATCCTCCCGCTCCATCCTCCCGCACCATCCTCCCGGACCATCCTCCCGCACCATCCTCCCGCGCCATCCTCCTGCACCATCCTCCCGCACCATCCTCCCGCACCATTCTCCCGCGCCATCCTCCCGCACCATCCTCCCGCACCATCCTCCCGCACCATCCTCCCGCACCACCCTCCCACACCATCCTCCCGCACCATTCTCCCGCACCATCCTCTCGCACCATCCTCCCGCACCATCCTCCCGCACCATCCTCCCGCACCACCCTCCCACACCATCCTCCCGCACCATCCTCCCGCACCATCCTCCCACACCATCCTCACGCCCGGCGTGGGCGCAACCGCGCCCAGCTCACCTCTCATCCACAACCCCCCTGCCCCGCGGAACCACATTTACCCCCGTCCTCTCACTCTCAGCCCGCCTCCATTGACACCCGTCCACTCTCTTCCTGTCCACACTCCACCCACCTCACCCACCCTGTCCACTCCCAGTCCACGCCCCACTCGGCGCCGCCCACTTCCAATCCTACACCACATCCATGCCTCGCCCGCGCCCCGCCCGCACCTTCCCCCGCAGATCCCAGCCCATTTCCTACCCGTTCCCCGTCCGTGCTCCGCAGTGGCCCCGCTCTCGCTCCGCCCATCCCTGTCCATCCCCGACCTCTCACCGCCACACTCCTGAGCTCCCCATCTTTTTCTCTGCTCTCCTTTGAGCCCACTGCCCGTGTTCCTGCTCTTACGCACTCCCGCCTCCGGCTCTCCTATCCCTCGTGATCGAACCTTCACCCTCCCGCACCCTTGCCCTTCTTAACCCCGTCTTTAACCTTCTATTGCCTCCTCTTTCGTTCTGCCCATCTACGCGGTCGCTCTATTCGCACTCATTCCTTCACCACTGCCTCTCTTTCCCCGCCATGCTGCTGTCTTCCTTTGCTCTCTCCTTGGCACCCTCTCCCCTCCCGAGCTCATCTTGCACCCACCCGGATACCACGCCGCGGTCCCGCATCTCCCCGTTCTCTGCTCTCCTTCTGTCCCACTTCCCCCACCCCCACACCGATTCCTTGCTTCCCATGCTATCACGCTCCAAATCATCCGTCTACGAATCTTTCTGTTCGTACTCATCTCGGCGATTTTGAAGCCGATTCGGCGATTTTGAACGTCACTCCCTACTCTCTATGGCTTTATCACCTGTCTGTATCATTTCAAAACAAACTCGTGTAGCTATGTGGCATTCTGTTAGTAAGCCACTCTTTCACTCTATTCATCGTTTATTAATTTCACCATGCCCCAACTCTCCCCCCCCCCCCAATTCGTGCGCTCACGCTTTCTTATCTGAATCAAATTCTTTTCCAAACTCTTCCCCCCCCCACACAATCACACACATACTTCGTGCTCACTTTTCCAATTCTTATCCAAACTTTTAACCCCGCACATCGTGCGCTCACATTTTTCCAATTTTTATCAGAACTCTTTTTCTCCTATAACATGGAATCACACTTTTCCCATTCACCACATTATGCTATCACCACATGAATACCTTTTCTAGCGTACGTCATATCCAATCATCCGACGTCTCTATTCTTGAGTCGTCAGTGTGTTCCTCCTCTATTTTCCCTGTTGCTCGTTATGTGTCTCCATCCTTAGTTTGTTCCTATACATCTCCCGGTGTACTGTAGTAACAAGCTCTACTCCTACCCGCCCCCTCATCGCACAATTCACTCAGTCGCCATGTCTTCCTGCGCTCATCAGCCGGTGCAGCTCGAAACGACCAACGCGAGTTGCCGCCGCTGGGTGCCTGCACTCGACCGTCGCTGCTCGAATCGATCCGGTGACTGTCTAATGGCCCCCGGAGAGCCTCTCCACAAGAATTGTTTTGGGGCATCTCCATATCATTTACTGCTGTGCGAGATGGGTCGTTGGCCCCCGTGCGGCGTACTTCGCCATCCCGCCTCCCGCATTCGCTCGGCCGACGCTGCTGGGTGGGTGACCGCAGCTGAGAGCCCGACTTCTCTGTGAGTGCGCTGGTTGTGAAGTGTGATGTAATAAGTTCGTCAGCCGGGAATGCAATGAACTCTGTATGATATACACTTTGCCATCAAGGTAGGACTGCTGGAGTGCCCCCTCCTTAACCGGTTTTTGTCTGTTTTCCATTAAAATAAAGTGCTTAAAATTTATTTAGTAATAAATATTAAGTTAATACTCTACACCTTTTCACCCATTTAGAAAACAATAAGTGCTTGTAATATGCAAGATCTCTCAAAAAAGTAGAAGGAAAATAATTTCATATATAAGTAATAAATAGAAACCCAATAAGCATATTCCGATGTGTAAAATGAATGAAAATAACTGGAAGTTATCCAAAAATTAAAAAATGCATGTTACAGTCTAAGTGCAAGCCTAGAGGTAAATGACTTTTATAGGGTTGGGCATTTTATTTCCAACCATTTATGTGGTATAGAAACTATAGAAATAAATCAATGTTCACTAACACAATGTCAGTCGTTTTACATCTTTTCCTCTTATTTCTTTCTTGTTTGCTATCTTGTTTATCTCTTATTTCTCTTCTTCCTCGCGAATAACTCCATTTAAGTCAACGCCAAACCTGTCAAAATTTCCTTTAATTATTCTGTTGCTGTTTATTGTTTCTCTTCCGCTCAAAGATTTTTTTCTTTTTGAGCATCTCTTAATTAATTAGTATCATCGCTGTTGTTATTGCTCTTAATACTCGCAGCCAAATCACAGGTATTGTAGTCGGGCCGTGAGGCCTGTGAGAGGCAGCGCGTTGCACCCCCGCCAGCTACGTAATGCGGCGCGCTTTCCCGTGGAGCGA
The DNA here is from genome assembly GCA_011170035.1 of Teleogryllus occipitalis. NCBI lineage: Eukaryota > Metazoa > Arthropoda > Insecta > Orthoptera > Gryllidae > Teleogryllus > Teleogryllus occipitalis. The sequence continues at coordinate 62,715 of BLKR01009134.1, forward strand.
TGGGGTGGGGATGGAGGGGTAAACACCCGCATCCCAATCGCAGGACGGGGCGGGCAGCGCTGGGCGGGGAAGGGCAGGGTGGGGCGGGGCGGGGCGGGGCGTGGCGGGGCGTGGCGGGGCGTGGCGGGGCGTGGCGGGGCGTGGCGGGGCGTGGCGGGGCGGGCGTGGCGGGGAGGGGCGGGGCGGGGCAGAGAAGGGCGTGGCGGGGAAGCGGGGCAGGGCGAGGCGGGGCGCCCTCTCGCGAGACATCTACTTTAACAGGCGAGCGGCCTCGCGGGCGCACTGCGGAGGCGCACCTCCACCCGCGATATGTGCGCTGGCCGTAGGTAGGTGTGTGCGGTATTTGCTCGTGCGTGCATACGTTCGTGTTCGTTTTTGATTGTCTTCCAGAATCTATGTGTTGGTGAAGGTATGTGTTCGTGTATGTGTTTGTATATGTGTGTGTTCTTAGGTTTGTGTTCGTGAGTACGTATTTGTGGGTGTATGTGTTGCTATGAGTGTTCGTGTGTATGTGTTCGTGTAAGAATGTGCCTATGTGGTTATTTGTTCGTGTGTGTATGTGTTCGTGTGAGTATATTTTCGTGTGTACGTAATCCTGTGTACGTGCTCGTGGATGTCTGTTCTTGTGTGGCCGTCTTCTCGTCTGTGGGTGCATTTGTACGATTGTGAGTGTGTGTTTGTGTGTAATAAGTTTCACCTTCATATCTGAGAGCCAAACTGTTTATATGGCTTGTCAGTGTTTGTGCTTTTATATAAGTGTGTTTCGTTGTGATTTTTGCCCATGTATTTGAATGTGTTTGGTTGCACATATATTTGAATGTGCTTGTTTATGTGTCAAACTTACGTGCATAAGTTTGCGGGTGTGTGGTGAATAGCATACTCCTTACGGAGTATAGACAAGGGAGGTGGCTTTTATCATTATGATCTCCCGTTCCCTAAGTAGATGATCATTGCGGTTTGCCTTTGCTTTCCAATCTATCTTCTTCCAACGTTCCAATCTATCTTATCGCCTCGTAATCTAAACTGTCTCCAAATAATTCAGGGATCACTGGATGAACCAAACATTTCAATAAAACACGATGATTCCAATCATGGTTTAGAAGTATATATTTTAAAGGAGTTTTAACCTCATATGTGGGTACTCTTCAGTTTGTGAAAGACAATGTTACAAAACAATACTTTAACAGACAAAAATTATTATCTGTCTAATTTACATCAATATAGTTTATACAACTTTTAAGAAACTATGCTAAACCTGCCTCTGCTTCATGGTTGTTTGAAGTATTATTTTGTAGCAGAGTCCTTTAGAAACTTAAGAGTATCTCACTTGTGACGTCGAAACGTCTTTAAAATGTATACTTGTGAAACTTGACTAGAATCAACGTTTTTTATTGGAGTGAACTTACTCAGTTTTGAGACCCGGTTGTGTCAAAGTTTCGCCTCTAGCAAGGAAGCTAAGTCGGATGGGCAACATTGTAAAGACGACATAAAAACATGCTTACTCAAGATTCCAATCGATCTCGAAATGGTGAATGGTATGCTCTAGTCGCCTTGTCTGTAGGTAGCCTGAATTGACGATTTTGTTAACGCCTGTATTTATGTTATACGGAAGAAGTACATAATTTAAGATTTCCGAGAAAATATTGTAATAAATTCATGGTTATACTTCAGTCTAAAGTAACTGTAATAACTTGTACGAAATAATTAATCCAAGTGTAGTGATACTATTCCACAATGGAATAATAATAATGATATTAACTATTATTATTATTATTATTATTATTATTATTATTATTATTATTATTATTATTATTATTATTATTAGCGTATCGTACCTTTCTGACCACGCTAATTGCATTCCGTGGCCTCTATTCTCAGTGTCAGACTGATTCTCCGTTCCGCGTAGCCAAGTCCGGTGGAATTACAAAGACTCTGGCAGTTCGTGGATATTGGCCAGTAGACAGAATTATTATTTAAATGTTTATGATATACCACCTAATAAACCAGCATTTTCTGCTGCTCCATGCCACAAATTTGGGTTTAATTTTACGATAAGTTATAAAACAATACTTCTGGTAAAGTACACTTCCAACGTGGTGACGCATTTTATCCACTCCCGAAATGAAACAGGCAACCGGACAAAAAAAGTGTGGTCAGCAGATTAAACAGCGGCCGATGGCTTCTCGAGAGGTAACTGAACCCGCGTGCTAACGTATAATTTGTATATTTTCTTCCCTTTCTGAATTTGTACTCAATATATTATCCCGTATTGAACACATTGCCCCATCTTACTATTCATGCCTAGGGAATAACTCGCTTTTTGTACTTGAATTCACAATGACCGTAGATGTATTACAGTAGGAACTTTGTGACGCATTTTATGCACTCGGGAAATGAAACAGTGCGAAGTGCAGCTGGGAGTGGTGGAAAGTGGGAGGTCGCCGCTCGCCAGGTAATTGAGCCGTGCGCGCTGATGCGGCTCTATGACGCGTCTAATTGGTGAACGCGCGCGCACTCGTGATAACGCATCTCGCTCTCCTCCCCGCGCCCCGTGCGCGCACCACGTCATTTCGACACGGTACCGCACGCGCGAAGTACGACCCCACCCATAGCGTCCAGGGTGCTCCGTCTGCCGTCAGCGTACGCGCCTCGCCCCCGCGCCATCCCATGCGATGGTGAAGAGCGATCTTTCTTTCCTATTCCTTATCCTCGCGTTACCTCTTTCTTGCACACACAGCAGAGTCGCGAATTTCCGAGGTAATTGGGGCTGATGGTACATTGGATATTTTTAAAAAAATTCAGTTTTCCGTGGTTTCTCCGATCAACACCAGGCGAATGCCGGAGCAGTACCCTATCAAACGGGCCACGGACCGCGCGCGGTCTGTCCTTCCTCTTCCTTGTCCTATCCTCTCCCTTTACACACACACACCTACACTAACATCCACTACACTACCACATATTCCGGGAGACCGGTCGGGAACTTAGAGCTTGTCCCGGCTGGGGCGGTGCCCCGCTGGTGGGAGAGTCCTGGTTAGGGGGGAAACCCCACTAGCCGACGGTAGGTCGGCGCCGGATCTCGCCATCCAGTGGGGGATGATCACCGCCATCTCCCGAGAAAAAATATGCACCACACTAACGGGACTAATGACCAAAGCAGTTGACGTGCCCGGAAACACGAAAAAAATCAAACAATCAATAAATTTAAAAAATTCAGAGAGTTTACTGTAAATGGAAACTGCCCTTTTTAAGCGTTTAATGCTCTATACGAGGTAAAATAAAGAAAACTGTTGAAGCTATTTATCAGAAAATAATTGTTTAAAAATTGCCTGATCGAGTTTGCACACATCAATTGTTTAAAAAATGCGTCAACGTTTTTCCCAGGAAATTACGTGACAACAACACACTTTTCTCCAAACCGTGAATGATCTTACCTCAAGATCTGCCTTTGAACAACGAATTTGTGAAGAAAAAATCTCTATCTTTAATGTTGTAGTTGTTGGAAGACGCCGAAAAAGCGTTGAACTTTTGCAATTTTTCAAAATTCAGAGATTTTAACAAAAATGAAACCTGCGTCATTTTTTGTGTGTTATGTGCACTGTCCGGTAACAAAGGTTATTACAAAATTTTGTTGCTACTTTTTAGAAAATTTAGAAAATGTGGAGGCTTCCTAACATTTAGAAAATATGGAGTAATGAACTCCCCAAATTCCAAATATCCGTTTCCAACTCGCTGGGCATCGATATCGTTTAGATCAGGAGGAGAATATCAATTTGGCAGATGATCGTCGGAACGATTTAGGTTCTAGCGTTGACCAAAGACTCAGAGACAGACTGATATTTTGCCATCAGTCGATTTTTCGGTATCAAGGACCTGCAAAGCCGACCTGGATGGCCGAGGTGGCTAAGAGCGAGTACCGACTCAGCGCTTCGGTCCGAAGGGTCGCGGATTCGAGTCCCGCCTTCGGCATGGCTGTTTGTCCCTTGACTTTGTGTATGTTGTCGCGGAGGGCCTCGCGTTCTGCTGACCCCAGATCAGAGGAGCCCGCAAGAGTATTTGTCTAGTGTACGGTCGAATATGCGTAAAGGGCACCGGCTGTCGGCTGGATAAAAGCCCTAGGGAAAAAAAAGAAAAAAGAAGAAGAAAAAAAAAAGGACCTGCAAAACGTGAATTCTGATAATACACCCTTGATGTAATTTAGTACATTGAGGAACAAGATTTATCCACTTTTACTGTACTAGGACCCAACAATGAGAGTTTTTTGTCGAAAAGTCTCCGATATCCGTCGCACAATTACAATACGTTCTCTTTATAAAGTACGTAATCAAGTCGTTCGAAGCGTTTCGGTCTACAGTTGCAAAATTAACTAATTTTTCGGAACCTTTCCAAACAATCTGACAGAATTTTCATAGTTTCTTGCGGTTTCTAGAGGTTTAAGCACCAAAAATGGATTTTAGGGAATTTTAAGTCGCCTACCGAGATTATCAATATCTCATTAGTTTCCTGTCGAGACGAGAGGAATTGATTGGCTTTAGTTTTACCCGTATTCTTCTGAAATACGAGTATTAAGGAAGGAAGAAAAAAATTTAATGGAGTTTCAAACACAGTGGTGAAACGGTGTGAATTAATGCCTTTCCAGGATAACCTGAACTGTTACGATTTGATTTATCAGATTGACAATAATTGAAAATAAATTAGTAATGAAATATACTTTAAAAAAAATTATCGATACTTTTTCCTGCTGTTATCTACGAGTTATTGTCCGAATATGGTGAACTACCCAGGGAATAATACGTATTATCTATAAAATATTTTGTTCATTTGAATGATCTAAATGAATGAATTACTAGAATAATCTAAATTAAAGGCCATTGGAGTCGCCTTCCCTCTCTGGTTTATGAACTAAAAGTACCAAACAAATGAGATTTTTTGAATGTCGGAACACAGCGTGGTGCAGCGTCTTGCTATTGTACCAGCGCCCCATTCCCGCCTCTCCGCTCATCCCGTCAGCACCTCCAAGCCCCCCACACCTGCCGCATTGCATCTCCATTGGAAGGCGCCACTTCCGCTGCAATCCGCGACTGCACCCACACTAAACCCCACCCCCTTCCCAACTAGTTCCCGCTCTTATACCTCTCCCTTATATACCTCTCCCTTGTACCTCTCCCTTTTCTATCTCCGCAAGTGTCACCTGACATCTCACCCCCAACATGTCACTATTTTTAAAACTTTTCCCTGCCTCTGCTTCCCACAGATGTGCTCTTCCATTCTGATTTTTCCTTTTTTTTCAGCCATGATACATTTCACCGCAAAATACGAGGATGCATCCCGCCTTCGTCCTCTGCACCAAGCACGAATAACAGCAACTCCTATTTGCCTCTGCACTTCTCCCTTTTTCCATCTCGTCCCTGACACTTTGAACCAAGCCTCAAGTACCATTACCAGCACATCCTGTACGTCACTGCGTCCAAACCTTTCCGCAATAGTAGAGGTGAGAAGTCAGGATTTGTGCGAGCGGAGGGAACGGAAAATATTTTGCAGTTTTACGATACAATATTCCCAAGTAACTATAAGAATGAAGCAGAAACTAATCATTTCGATAATCCGTAACAATTGTGTTTAGACAAGTACGAAAAAAACAACATCTGAAACTGTTTGAATTAGATCACTTATCAAAATTTGCTTTGTCAAATGAAAGTTTTCAAATTTTAACGATGTCCTCTTTCTGAAATAAATTATTTTATATCTAACATATTCGATAAAAATCAAAGTTCTATTATAAATACAAACCATGGCAACAGATTAATTGAAAATTATAATTTAATCATTTAAATAAATTAAATGAATATATCTTGTACATACATTGAGTACATCACGACTTTCCTAATTCTATTTGTTAGCTTTTTATTTCGTAGATATATTTTGTATGATTACTATTTTATTTTTTCCTACTTTTCACCCACTTTCAGGAGATGGTGTGTCATATCCCAGTTCTACCCATGCGTATCATTCTCCGTCTCTCCGATGTTCGTTCTTTTATTTTGCCTTCGCCACCGCCACCTGCGTTTCGCTTTTCGGCTGTGTTGATATGTCCCCGCTCCAATGTCATCTCGCCGCTCGATCCCCCCTCCCCCGCACTGTGCTCCCTCCCTGCGGCCAACTTGCTCCCGGCGAGCGCGTAAACGCGAACCCGAAATTGAGTGAGAACCATCATCGCTGACGGGAGCTAACACTACAGTTTGTTACGTCAACCACCACTTCACTCGTTGGGGTGGTTGCAGCAGAGGACAAGCTTGTTTGCGGAGCTTCCAGAAACTAATGTCTGACCTATTTATCTATGGTCAATATTTTATTAAGTAAATCTTTCTTGCAGACATATTTCTACAGGTTTTCTTTACTTGTGTTAAAAATATACCCAATTATGTGTATGCAAAAATTATCGTACTTATACGATGATTTTTGCAATTTTAAAATACGTTACAAATGGCTTCATAATTTTAAAGAATTGTTTAGTATGGATTAATTCCTTGTTGATGGATTATGTTTGTTAGTTCATACAATTTCTAACGTTTCTTCTTTCGGCTATTCTTTACTCCAATTATTACTCATTTTTATTTACGCATCATTATTATTGCATCACTTACGTTCACAGGATGAGCTCAAAGACTCAACTCCCGAGAATATTAGGGATTAAATAAACTTCCCTCTTGTATTTTATCCTTACAAGTGGATAACTTCAATTTTGTCGTTTCTCTCTCATCCTTTATCCGATTTTATAACTTCATACTACCTCTCATATCACCGTTATCAGTACTCTCATCCTCCATTATCACGACCACCACATTCACCACAGTTCAAGGCATCAGCCCAATTCTGCCGCCATCACCTCACCCGGATATTCCGTGCCACTTCAGAAATAACTCTACTGCCATTGCCGGTGTCATCGCCACCTCTATTACAACCATTGACTTCATATTCACTGCTTCCGTCATTCCCCCAGCGCTGCCAAACCCACTTCAGGCGCTGTCATTACTGCCACGGTTTACTTCCCTTGACAACGCTACCGACATCAGCATCACCTCCACCGCCACCTGCATACAATGCCACCGCCCCCGCCGCCTCCTCCAACAACGCCACAGCCACCGCCAACCTCCGCCAACGCTATCGGCTTTATGGTTTCTCTCTGCCGCCACTTTTGCTTTCGACGTCACCACCACCACCACTGCCAACCCCACTGCCCCCTCTACAAGCATCAATGACGTCACCATCACCGCCTCCTCCACCGCCGCTCGCAGGCCTTCTCCGAAACCGCTCGCTCGGCTGCCCGCAATCCTCGTTTTCAATTTCTGGCTTCCCGCTAAGCTCCTTTGCTCTGTCTCCGTACGCGACCGCCAAGTATAATTGGAAAACCGCGGAAGAAAAATTAACTGCGGCTCTAGGTGTAATTATTTTAAATTACGCTCCCAAGTATTACGAAATTAATACCGAAATGTGGGCCTCTTTCTTTTTTATACTTCTCCTTTTCGACATCTGAAAGGAGCGCGTATATTCGACTGAAGAGGCGACGAGTGTGTTTCACGGCAGATTTAAAAACTCGGAGCATTCTCGTCCGCGCTCGGCTGCGCCGCTTTATTGGAAGTCTTTATTCCGTGGCGGAGCGCGTTTATCAAAAGCGTTTCGGCGCCCCGCCGCCACCGCCGCCACCGGCCTCGCCACCGTGGCCGCCGATATCCCGCCAAGACACGCAACCGACGCGCCGGGGAACCCCCGGGTGTTCCGCCATTAACCCTCCGCAGCGGCGCCGCAATTAAGGGCCGCGTGGGGCGCTGCCGGCGCGGAAGGCGGAGGCAGGCGGTCACCAGGTGACAGCGGAAGGGGGGGCGGAACTGGCGAATGGAGGAGAGGCAGAGGTAAGACAAGGGAGCGGAGAGATAAGGGGTTTTGGTTTGAAGGAGTTTTTTCAGAAAAACAGCAAAGGCGTTTTTTCTAAGGGTGGTGGAAGAGACCTGGAGGGTACAAGATCCACCGTGTGCCACCATCAAAATGACGGCGCAGAAGAATTCATTTTATGCAGTACTCATTTGTATATATCTTCGAAATATTTATTACAATGTGGTATGTGAATGCCGGTGGCTTGGAGGCGGAAGTATCCTGGCGATAGGGAGAGATGGATGAGGTGACTATAAGAATGAATTTCGTGAATGTAGGGGAGTGGTGAAACGGGGTAGTGGAGAGGTAAGTGATTTTTGATTTGAAGGAGTTCTCGTGCCGCGAACAAGTTGTTGGTAAGAGTGGTAAGAGGGTGTTGGAGGGTACAAGGTTCACCGAGTGCTACTATCAATATGACGGCATTAAATAATACATCTTATGTAGTATTCAGCTACAAATATCTTCAAAATACTTATTACAATGAGGTATGTAAGTGCTGACGGCGTGGTAGTTGAAGTCAGTCGATCACTGGGTGATTCGGAGGGATAGAGGGGTGACGAAGGATGGACTTAAAGAATGAAGATTGAAGCGAATGTGGGGGAGATGTAAAACAAGGTAGCGGAGAGATAAGTTTTGGTTGAACGAGTTCTTATGCGACAACCCAGTTTTTTGGTTAGGGTGATAGAAAGAAGTAGGTGATATAAGCTGGCCACTATTGTCAAAGTGGCTACGCCAAAGGAACAAGTTAAAGCTTAGCATAGATGCAGATATCTTCAAAATATTTATTACAATTATAAGGTCTGGGATGGCTCTTGGGCAGCGTACTAGCTTCCCATGCGGTGATCCCAGGTTCAATTCCCAGTCGAGACAAAAATAGAGTTGTAGCTTTGCTTTAAAATCGTCCCAGTTGCTGTAGCTGTGTAATGAAGAAAAGCTCAGTCAGGCCTCTCTTGATAGTTATGTTAAGGAGAATACGCCATGTCTGCCTCAAGTCGCTCTTACTCCCAAGCATGGGAATTTAACTAGACCGAGGCAGGGGGACTCCAGTAGGTGGCCGGCGAAGTCGGACTACCGACCCAATAACGCCAAATACATATAAGATATAAGGGATGCTGACAGCGCGAGACGTGAAGACTACCAAGTAACACAGCGGGTGGGGGTGGTCAAGGAAGGATAGTATTGGCCATCGTAGGAGATGCTTAGTTGATAGAATAAGCAAGCGTAGGCGCATCATAGGCGCATTTTTATTTCTTTGGATATTTATGTAATTGACATCAGAAAACTTGCTCTGCGGGACGAAGTAGCACACTCGTAAAACACTGCAGTGAAGTTAAAACCAATATATATATATATATATATATATATATATATATATATATATATATATATATATATGTTGGTATGGTATATACTATATATTGCAAAAGTATTAAATTATGTAAGAATTGCAAAAATAAAAAATTGAAATAGTATATCCTACTCCTCGGCGCTATATACTTTCTGGAGGATATAATTCATAGCAGCTAGTAAAGCGGGCAGCGCGATATGAGAAACAGCGTCGCGCAATTACAGGGCCCGCTCCGCAGTTCGCCATCTTCTTCCCTCCTTTGATGCAGTTCCGCGCCGCCGCTAACGCCTCCCCGCCGCGAACGTAACAAATGAATATCGCATCCCGCTGCCTCCCGACGACATATTGACTCCGCGCCGCGCACCGTCTGGCAACCGCCGCTCCGGCCTTGCTAATGAATTTTGGCGCAAATGAAACCCTGATGATGCTTCAGTTGATCGGCTGCCACCTCTTACAAGACGTTTCCCTGAATGCAAGGGCAGCTTCTTAAAGTGCTTAGAGGCTGTCGACAGCAAGCTCAACAAGGATATACTAAACGGTGCCGCTTATCAGCACTGATTTTTACTTTCTCGTCCTAACTTTCTGTCGCAAATTTTCGACAGATAAACTCTTACTGTCTGGGCCCTAGTAAAGAAAAAGTGGATATTTCTGTTTACAAAGAGCAATCGTTGGTCTTGTACAAAAAGGAGAAGAAAATATTAGTACGTTTCAAAGAGAAAAAGCAGAAAGTTGGTAAAAATGATCAGAAAAAAAACGTCATTTGTTGGCTGACTGGCGATAAGTACTCGCAAAAAACACATTATGAGGTTATAACCTGTTAACGTGTTATCCGTGTCGTTCCGTACAAGAAACAACCAATATAAAGGTAACAAAATACGACTAAAGTACCCTCACTTTCGACAGCGTGGAAGGGTTCGAGGGACCACTGGATTAGCGGTCCGACCATTAGACTTCCAATGCGGGTTTGCTGCAGGTTTTCTGGAGGTTCTGATCCCCCTTCCTCTCATTACATTGTCCTTCCATCATAATTTGTATTGTATATGCATACTCATTTATCTATCATATGTTTATTAAGCACGCTGCTCTCACACGGGAATTATAATAAAGAAACATTTTCGAATACAAACTGCAGGAGCGATGGAAATATTTGCGGACTTTTTTAACATGTTAAAGCTACTTTCTCCAGTACAGTAAGCCAAATTTAAAGTCATCGGTTCTGAACTTGTCCATAGAGCAATATAGTCCTTAACAAAGTTAGCAGTTATTGCCTAGACGCGAGTTGTTGGGGAGAGAGAGAGAACACAGCAAATCGTGCAGGGGAAAGAGACCAAGCATATAGATTATAGAATTTATTACTCTTACCACGTAGCGAAGCCTTCTTCCGGAGTAGGTGGCGGCGTAACACGGGCCTCCGACATTCGAGGTTTTTCGACACCAGCTTTTCAGCTAGGTCGAATTCAGTCGTTGTCTCGAGGAGAATTCTAGCGGCCGGCTGCTCTGATCAATAGTTTTCCGTGGTTTCTCCGATCAACACCAGGCGAATGCCGGAGCACTACCCTAACAAAAGGGCCACGGACCGCGTGCGATCCTTCCTTCCTCTTCCTTGTACTATTTCCACCCCTTAGACACACCTACACTAACTACCACACATGCCGGAAGACCGTTCAGGGACCTAGAACTTGTTCCGGCTGGGGCGGTGCCCTGCTGGTGGGAGATACCTGGTTGAGGAAAACCCCGCTAGTCGACGGTAGGTCGGCGCCCGATCTGGCCATCCAGCCCAAGAGCAAAAACACGCACTACACTTACGGGAATAAGTAACATAGTAGTTGCCGCGCCCGGAATCACTAAAAATCTATCTATAGCCTCGGACAGCTGACGTCAGCAAGTGACGGGTGGGTCACTTACCGGTGGCAGCGTGCTGGGAGGCCCGGAATACCATATCGAGACCCTACTATCCATATGCTCATGAGTTCATCCGATAAGCAATTTATATCATTGATCCAGTCCAGTGTTTCAAGTAGCGTAAGGTTAAAAAATAGTTCAAGATCAGTCATGCGTTTGTACCTATTGCTTAATTTGAATTTCATTCGGAGGAAAGAGAAAAAATAACCCACCAATATTTCTCTTAATGAGAAGAAAGACTTTCCATAAAAGCTCGTAGCTGTTTATACAGAGTAAATGGTTGGGATCATAAAGTCATGTTTGCGAAATAAATACAAGCAAGTTAAAGAGCCTCTCTCGTAATGGTAACTTTGAAACAAAAAGAAGAGAGGGTCGAATTTGATAGAGGAGGTTGCTGGGCCATTCGCGGGGGCGAAGAAATGACGCATTGCGCTGTTCGCACCTTTCTGGCCACCAACGACGGAAATCTCCGTCTTACATATCCTCGTCTCTGGCATCCTCGCCTTGTACATTTGCTTCCTCAACTTCGCCTTGAACATAGTCTTCTCCTTCATTGTTGCTTCCGTCATCCTCCCCTTCTTCATACTTACTTTGTGCATGCTCTCTCCCTCACGCTTCCTCTCTCATTTCCATCATTCTCACCCCATTAGTCTCTCTCCTCATACTCGCTCGACATCCTCGCTGTTCATCCTCACTCCTCATCCTCCTTTCTCATTCTTACATCCCTCCTTATACTCCCTCTTAATCTTCCTCCCCCATTTCCATCATTCTCACTCCATTATTCTCCCTCCTCATCCTTTTTTCTCATCCTTACATCCCTCCTCATACTCCTTAATCTTTCCTCCTCATCCTTCTTACCTTCATCGTTTCTCCTTATCTCCGTCATCTCCTGATCTCTTTCTCAACCATCATTCAATTTTTTTCTCTGCCTCATCCTCGCCTTTCCCAATTCCCACCCTCTCACTCTTTTACCGTCATCCTCGCCTCGAGTTTCTCCGCCTTTCTTTGACACCCTAATTCCTCCGCTCTATTCGCTCCTCTCCACCTCAGCCACAATTATTTTCGTCTTGTCGCTTTACTCATCAACTCTTTACCTATATTACAATTGCTTCTCTTTTTGTGAAGTCCCTTAGCCACCTCCTCCACCCCGTTTTCCGTCTCCATCTCAACCACCATCATCCCCTTATCCTTCTTTCCATATTTTGCGGTAAAATTCCCTCTGCCCTGCCCTGCCCTACCCGCAGACATCTTAGAGCCCAAACAGCGGGATGCCTCGCAGTCCCCTCGGCGTGCATATGCCGCGCCGGCAGCCGCATCAACGCGCGGTGCGAGCTGCGACATGGGGGCCGCGGGGGGGGGGGATGTGAGGCGCAGGGCGGGGAAAAAGCGCGGGGGGCGGGGCGGGGGCGCGGCGCAAGGCGAGCGACCGGGCGCGGGGCGTGGCGCGAAACGGGGCGCGGGGCGGGGCGAAAGCGCGGAGTAGAAGCGCGGAGCGGGGCGGGTGGTGGCGGATGCGGCGGCGGGGCGGGGGCGGGGGCGGGGGCGGGGCGGTGGCGGGGCGGTGGCGGGGCGGGGGCAGGGCGGGGGCAGGGCGGGGGCGGGGCGGGGGGTGGCGGGGGCGGAGGCGGGGGGTGGCGGGGGCGGGGCGGGGGCGATCCGCGAGGGGCGCGCGAAGTGAGAGCTCGCCGCGGGACGTCCCGGCCCTCCCCCGTCCCCACCGCCGCCGTCGCCGGTGGGAAGAGCACATCCATCAGGAGCCGCCCGGAATTTCGGGACCATTACGCCCGCGAGTGGGGCCCCCCACGGCCCCCCGTCGGCGCGCCACGAACCCCACGCCCCCCCTCCTCGTCGCTGAAGGGGCGAAATGTGCGGCGCGCCCGGGTTGCCAACCTGCGAAATTGGTAATGGGGGTGTCATTTCACGATACGTTGTTGGAGATTTACCACTGCGTTTGTAAAGTTACTGTTTTCATATTAGAAATAACACGAAACGAGCGTATCTGTAAGGGAGATGATTTCTGAAATTTTACGAAATTGGTAACGGAATGTGCACGCGGATAACAAGAATATATTTATGACTTGAGAATATGTATGTCAACTTACGCGTAAGTAAGGTTTGCCTTTAAAAAGCTCTTAGTGTTTAGGAAAAGTAAATGTACTCGTAAAAACAAAAATAAAACTATTTCACGAGTTCAGTACCAAATATTGAAATTATTTACAAGAAACAAAATTGTACCAGAAGAAAAAAGGAAGAGTTTATATTATAGTATTTTATTATAGAATTTAATAACTAATGTTTTATTTAGTATTTTCTATTTAATATAATATTTTAGTATCTTTGAAAGCATATTTGAATATATAGAGAGCCTAATGCAGATTATTTGCTGTCAATACTTTTCACTCTATTCCTCTACCGCCATTTGTGACTCCATTTTCTGTGTTTCTGCAGTCCTGATTTATCTAATTTTTAAATCGCTAATTAGCGTTTACACAACTGTGTTCGATTCTCATCTGGAAATACTCTCCTAGGACCTACACAGATCTTCCTTTACCTTCAGTTCATTTGACAGTGTGTATTTATACAAAGAAACATGTATTCAAAAATATTTGAAATGATATAACAATAACTTCTTGGGAAAGAAAGGTAATATGAAAAACAACTTATGCCATAACAAAAGAAACAAAATATTTCGGGATTTTTTGGATTAAATCATCTTTCACAAAGATATGTTCTAATGAAAATAATAGTAACGAAGAGTAATTCTAAGCAATCTTACAGCCTCTGAAAACAGAAGTCCTTTTAAGTCATTTATAAAAGCAGTTATAACTAGTTATCATCCAATAACATCATCTGTCAGAGAGAGACCTACATGATATTTCTTGTTGATAATGGAATTTCACTAGCTAATTCATATTATTCTTGCATAATACAAGGTATCGTTTTTCCTTCTTGTTTTCTGTACCTTCGCAAGTAATGCTATTTGTAGCAGGATATATCTAACAAGTCTATTCCTGACACCACACTCAAAAATATGTGTCACACATTATTTTGAGTACAAAATGAACTCGTGTCTTACTGAACTTTTTTGGCACAAAATGAAGATAGTTGTCTATGATGTGTCACATTATAGGGGTTCATTTAGCAGCGATGACTTTTAAACCATATTTGTCTAGCTTATTAACTAGCGTTGACCGGGTATTTATTTAGCGCAATCATGTATAAAACCGCCTCACCCACCTTCCCAATCTCCTTGCCTCTCCACCCGGCACCCCCTCCCCCAACCTATCCAGCTCAAATCTTCTACCCAACCTAGAACGAAACGATATCGCTTGATATAATCAAATTGGGAAAATGAGAAAAGATCGCGCAACTGAGTTTTTTTCTCGGCAGGTCAAAAGTGTTTAAGCAATATTTTGGGAAAAAACCTTATGTGCTTCAGAAGTTTTGTGCCCAACGCAACGCACACGCACATTTCCATTTTTTAATATTAAGATTTAAAAAAACATCAATACAAAGATATGTTACAAACTACCTGCATTTGTAACTGAATATGATGCTTTATGAATTTGATCTTAAAGTTTAAGTTTCAGTTAGCAAGTTTACGAAATAAGGAGCACGGAGATAACGGCCATTGGTATACAGTATAAAACCGTCATTCGAAGACGTTTACGGCCCGCGATGTTCGCAGCCCTTTTTCAGCACAAACGTACATGTTACACACTACCTCCACTCGTATCTGATTGTGGTGCTGGATTATTTAAATTTTAACTTTATGTTTCGCTTAGCAAATTTTCGAAGTATTGAGCACCTGGTCATTGGTATACAGTATTAAACCGTCATCTCCACAGACCAAGAACTTTTCGGCCTGCGATGTTGGCAGCCTTTTCTTAGGCGGGCGGCGGATCCCGCCTCTCGCGAGGGATTTCTTCGCCATCGGACGAGCCACTCCCCGGACGGACGGAAATTAGCTGCCGATTTGGACGAAATGGACGCGCCGCCGCCGTCTGGCTGCCCGGACGGCAAAAACTCGCGACGCCGTCCTTCCTTGCCATCGAGTTTAACGGGCGCCATATCTCAACAGCCAGGCGGGAAGGAAATTCCCAATAAGCAAGTTGCGTTCTAGAGATGACGAGGCTGCTGCGGATTTTCAGGCGCCTTCTAGGAAAAGAGCAGCCGGGAGAAGAATAGCTTCTTCTTCCTGAGGTTGTTGTTGCAGGAATAGAGGGGAAAAGTTTTATTTTATTTCGTTTTAAAGAATGTCTGGAACTACCTCAGGGGGTGTTTGTTGCATCAGTAAGTCACCCAATAATTATAACAAACTACTAAAGTAAATGGATAAATAAAAAACGCGAGAAATGCACTGTGTAATGAGCAGCGATTCAAAATCAGGTGCGTGTTATGGTTGTGGGTTGTTCTATGATAGCTTAGCAAAATAATTGTCAATTTGATATCCCCATGTTAACTCACTCCGCTTGCACCTCTGACAGGCTCTGGCCTTCAGCCTCTGTGATTATCATAAAACTTCCTTTCCTTTCCGGATAACTTCTAATCCTCATGCATCTTTTCCGACGCATTTTACAACAAGGAACACTTACTGCTTCTTTCACCTTATACGGCTAGAAACGGGGAGTTTGGTTGTAAATTACGTTCACGGAACGATAGTGATTGTGGTTGTGTCGTGGAATGAGGGCAAAAGTGTCGTGTATCTTGTCATATATTTTCGGGCATTAGATTTCCCAGTAAGTAACGCTTGTGTTCTAGCGAACATTAAGCTCATTTTATTTTATTTTCCAGGCGTCTTCTACCAAAAGAACAGGCAGGAGAAGAACAGCTTCTTCTAACTGATGCTGTTGCAGGAATAGGGAGGAAAATATATTTTTTTAAATTTTGCTAAAATCAATGCATGTAAGTTTCTCATGTGCCGTAGCGTTACTACGACAGAATCAGTGATGAAGCAAAGTATGTACAAATCAGTGCACGGAATGGATGTTCTTAAATGTGTATGTGGTATGGAGTCAGGTGCAACCAAAGCCCATAATGTAATCTTTGGAAGGAAATTCTCAATACGCAGTTCTTGCGTTGTAGAAATTAAGACCGCTGATTTCGCGTATCTTATAAGAGATTTGCTGAAAGAAATGATTCTCCTGGAATTGTTGTTTCTTGAAGAGATATTTTCATTTCAGCGCTACGCATAGAAACATGGACTTGCGTTCACTGTTTATTGTTTATAAAGTGTTACTGTGCGGTATTTTGCCCATTAGGTACCGCAAAGAAGTGATGGCCATATTAAACATCTGGGTACTGCAAAGGAAATAAATCACGAGGGCGACAAAAATACGTAGGGCTACATATTTATAATGACTCCAAAATATACACTCCGAAAGATTTACTTATAAGTGACTTTAGTGGTATAATGGCCAGCTTATCGGATTATTAAACCCTAGTTTACGGGTTCAAACACGGTCGAAGCCGTGAATCTTTAAAGGCGAAAAATCGTTCGTACGGCTTCCTTCGAAGAGGAAGTAAAGGCCCATGTCGTAGATTTACGGGATGTAAACGATCCTCAAGCCTAACAGAAGCCTCTGAGCTAAATTCATACCGCCCAACCTTCTTTCTGCGCTAGCTGGTGAAAGGAGCGTAGCGAAATTTGTGTGGTCACACTCAGGCCTAATGGCCTGAGTTTCACCACGTAAAATAAGGCATTATTGAATTCAATTGAATTGAATTACAGTTGTCATGATTTTGTACTAAAAATAATGTACGCATCTCGTACAAATGTGCAATTATCATACTCATTTCAAGACGTTATTCGTACGTCGAAGATTCACTTTTTGCACTAATTACTTCAATAAGTATTTGGTATGAATCTCTGGGTCTCGCTACATCACTGGCGCTTGTTAGAATCTTTCTTTTTTTTTCATTTATTTTCCTCTTGTTCGGCCGTGAGGCCTTTCAAGGGCTTGAATACATGAATAATATCATGATTAGGAATGGGCATCCTTGACTTTTTGAGCTTTATATCGCTGCTCCGTTTGTTAGGTGTTTGATTTTGGATGGACTTGGTTAGGAGTTTATTTAAAATTTATTATGTTTAATATTAGGCTAACCATTTGACTTTTTTAATATATATATATATATATATATATATATATATATATATATATATATATATATATATATATATATATATTCTTATGGGGGGCGAAACTTGTCTTTTGGGAATTTGGATTGGATTCGGCAAGGTTGGATAGCATTTCGTCCTAGGTTGAATTTATTTGTTAAGTGAGAGGTGTTAAGTGTAGTAAAGAAAAGTTTTGAAACTGAAGCGATGTGATTTTTTTATTAAATCCTTACGTAGTTCCCTATGGATCTGGGTATTGGGTATAAACCACGGTGCTTGTATGATTTTTCTAAGACATTTGTTTTGTACCGTCTGAAGTTTCTCTATTGATGAGGGTGCTGCGCTTCCCCAAACAGGACAAGCATATGTTAAGGTAGGTAAAATGATTGATTTAAATATAGTCAGCTGACATTCAATTTTTAATGAGGATTTTCTGTTTATAAGTGGGTATAATTTTAATATTTTCCCTTGGGCTTTATTTACTAGTGCATGGATGTGGGGTTTCCACGTTAATCTTTTATTTAAAAGCACACCAAGATATTTAATTGGACCATTATTCCATTGAATTGGGCTGCAGTTGATTGTGAAGTTGGGGGGAGGTTTTGGTCTACGGAGTGTGAATATTTTGGCTTGGCATTTTTCTGGATTGATTTTTATTCTCCACTGATCTGTTCACGATATTAATTCATCAAGGTTATTTTGTATTCGATCTTGGGCTATGCGAATGTCTTCGTTAGCAGTGAATAAGGCTGTGTCATCAGCGAAGAGAGCTAATTTGGTATCTGGCATTCGTGGGATATCTGAGGTGTAAATGTTAAATAAAGTTGGAGAGAATACTGATCCCTGTGGTAATCCTGCTGATATGTTCCGAGGGGTTGATAATGTTTCATTGACTTTTACTATGAAATTTCTGTTTGAAAGAAAGCTATTGATTATTTTTTGGATGTAATCAGGGATTCCCAGACTACATAATTTATACATTAGTCCTGCGTGCCAGATCCTGTCATATGCCTGTCCAATATCTAAGAAAATTGCTACTGTATGCTTCTTTTGATGAAAACTCTCGGCAATATTTTCCGTTATCTCAGTAATGGGCGCGTGCGTGAAAGGAATCTTTCTGCATCAGGTTGTTTTAGTTCAATTGTTCGCAGGAGAGTTCGTTGGCGTGCTTTCTTGGAGTAAGAATGCGGATGGTGTTAGTGGCAAAACAACGCGAGGCGAAAATACGTTTCAAATAAATTTGATTGAAAAAAAGAACGATCTCTGTTAGGAGTGAGTATCCCGGACAATCAAATGTTATCACCATACTATAAACGGTTTAAATGTTATTTGAGGCCAATATATTGAAATATTAATATGGTTGCAATGTAGTAACGTTCAAATAAAGCACCCGTGCAAACGTCAAACGTGCAAATAAAGTTCCTAGAGTGTATTTAATGTTGTGGTCTCGTCTGTGCTCACTCCATATTTTCGGAATGTATATGTAGTATATCTTTCGTATCACTGTTCATTGTCACTGTATGACATCTTTTAGACTCTGCTTTTATATATTTTATTAACAACATCCCAAAATTTGAGATTCATTATAATCGTCGCAATGATAATAATTACAAAGATTTCCAAAGCAAAAATGTCTCCTTTTACCTCAGCCTAACAGTGGGGTTTCATTTATACTTCCGTTCCTCGAATCAGAATGTAGATCAATTTCATGGAAACAATGCCCTGTATTTTCCAACTGAACATTCATTTTTGATACGCTTAATGAAACAATGACAATTACGGAACCCCTGAAACGTAAAGCGATGAAAACCGGTTTTGGGCACAGCGCCCATCGCTTCGTTTATCACTTACGGGCGTCATATATTCTGCTAATTGTAAACACCAGAGCGAATTCATTGGACACAAAGTCTCCATAAAACATTCAAAAGGAATGGCAAATTGTGAAAGGGTTCGATGCACTCTGTTAATTCACTTTGCTTTCGCTCGACAACATCGTCTCTGTAAAAGAGGAAATTGAACAATAACAAATTATTTATATATCAGGAAATCTGTGTATAGGTAACTGTTCGGTTCGTTATCGGGAATCGAGAGGAGATATAAAGTTACGTTGCATGACGTATCAGGGTTTTTATCTTCCCACGTCACAGAATTCATGTTTTCGGGGCGGTGTAATTTCGAATATTGAAAAAAGGCGTAGTATGTTCTGTATACAAACTTTTGTTTTGTTTTCTGAGTGACAATTATTTAGAGATGTATCTCGCAATACCCTGTGTGATTGTGAGTGAATGAAAATATTCCAGTACTCGATAAATGTTGAGAGAATTCCCCAATAATATTCCCCTACATCGCTTCCAGAATATTTAAATGTTATTCTGAAAACTTTTACATCATTTTTGACAAAACATGTTTGATTTTCAAATGATGTTTTATGCAGAAACTGCTCTCAAATGAATTCTTCTTTTGTACGATAAAAGGTATTACATTCAAAGATGTGTTCTCGTGTTATAAAATTGTATACAAACTCAGTCAAAGAGAACGACGCAAATTGCGGATAAATGCGGCTAATGCATTTGAGCTAATTCCCTCCTCCCTGAGAGACTTTGCTGCCAAAATATGGCATCCATTGTGTCCAAATGAACAAACTTAAAAGGTAATCCCGGAGTTAAATAAATAGAAACTACATCTCACAAAGGAGGTTCGCCAATAAACCTGAGGGTGAAGCAACAATAACTTTGATAAATGTTAGTATTATATTCTTGCTTTATTTCGTTAATGGAATATTTCAAAGATATCAGGTCAGAGTGCCAGAAATGCTTGCAAAATATCAAAAAGGGGTATCAATAAGGGATATTCCTCGGACAGGGCCGGATTTAAGGCGGGGCTACAGGAGTTGTAGCCCAGAGACTCCCACACGTTTGGATCTCTCACAAAAATTAATTTCAACGATATCATTGAAAAAAATGTTCAAGAAAAAGTGCACGAAGTTCACTTTGCACAAATTGATATATTTATATATAAACTGTTTGATTCAAGCATTTATTATTAAATACAAATTTTAGCCCAGCGTCACATTCTTGGTTAATACGGCCCTGTCCCCTGATACTGACAAAAGAAACCATGGAAAGTTGCGGGTCAGAGCAGCTGGCTGCTAGAATTATCAGTGGTTGATTCGACCTGTAGCCCGCCTTAAATTCGGCCCTGTCCGAGAAATATCCCTTATATATTTTTTTGATATTTTGCAAGCATTTCTGGCACCCTGACCGATATTCGACGTAGCTATAAATATTTCGAAAATAGGCCGCGTCGGGACTCGAACCATAGAACCTTTCAATGAACGTAGTCCCCGCTGAGCTAATTCAACAGGCCCTAACAGTGGGTATGGAGACAGATTGGGGAAGGAAGGATCGCGTGTGGTCCGTGGATTGGTTTACAGGTGCTACTTCGACATTCGACACGCAACATTCACAGATCTCTCGGAAACCACCGATCAGAGTAGTTCACCCGCGAAGTCGATCGTGGCAGCGTCTGAAAACTTATAGACGTCGAAAACGTCAAGCAAATGTCAGGCACCGACCGACCATTGAACGCGATCTTGCAGAAATCTTTAATCATTATGCGGAGCTATAATCACTGATAATACTTGTTTACACATAAGTAGCCAAATTAATTCAAATTTGACGCCTAATTTTCAATAAAAATATTTATAACCATTCTTTGGGTTGAATTAACTGTAAAGGGCGTATATTTTAAACGTCCCCCGCTCGATATATACTTCGGCTCAATCCTCAAAGCTCTCCCACCACTTAAGCTTTATTCAAAGCCTAAAGAATACTGCAAATTAGGAATGCAGTATTCGGAAGGTCACATGTCTATTTCATTTAAAAATTAATTTCACTTATTCATATGATTCATCGTAAAAAAGTAATCTGCAAGGTCTTGTCCAAGAATTGTGAACAACATCTATTCTATTTTTCGTCTGCCATGTAGAAATGAAGAATTCTTCTGACTAGGGTATGTAATTGACACGGTGTGTCGACCTGAGTTCATTAAGAACGTCTTGACACGAGGCGCGAAACACATTGATCAGTCGATTCTCGTGTCATTTATCCTCGCCACTCCCCGCAGAGTGGTCTATTCCACCCTCTGCGGGTGATCACACCATCTGGAACCCACATCCCGCCTCCATCGCGGTTCGCGTTCTTCACCCAAGCGCCCTTTTGAGGCATTTGCTTCGGAATGCGTTGGGAATCTAAAGGCGAGGGAGTGCATTTGTACTTTGTTGCATCGTTCATGTGGTAACAGAGTAATTTGCGTGTGTCTTTGCGTCTGTTACTCGCGTTTAAACATTTCCACCCAACCACCAAGGCAGGTGAGGGGGTCATTCTGTACCTTGATCTACTGGTCGGAAACTTACTTCGGATCCTTTAAGATCTTTGTAAGGGAATTTTAGAAAACTCACTTTTGAGGGTGATTGCAAATCTAAAGTCGATTTTGAGAGAAATGTTTAGTCCAGATAAAATTTAAGACAGCCAATAAACATAATTATTACGTTGAATATTGATGAAAGAAGTAAATATTGTATTTAAATCTAGTTAATTAAAATATGATGCATTCACTTCTGCAGTTTTTCTCAACGTTTTCAGTTAATGTTCTTCCTCATCTTAGGAAGGTAATCATTTACTTATGAAATGTAATCCAGGTGGATAGCATGTAGTCCATTTAGATAATATGAAGGTTAACTAGCAAATTGGTAAAATTTGCTAGATTCAAAATTATACGGAACATACACTACATTCTACATTACCTAATGAACATTTTTGAGGACGTGTACGGAATATACACATATTGTTTACGCGGTTTTTTGTGTGTTTACGCGGTTGTAGTGACGTAGATACTTCGTCGATGAATTATTTCGGGTTTCCTCGCGCATCACGGCTATGCTTATTAGTTCCGTAAGTGTAGAGCTTTTTACAACTTGCTTAATGGCGGTGATCCTCCTCCACAAGAATGTAAGAAATAGCGCCAACGTACACGCCCCCTAGCGGGGATATTCTCCAGTTATTTTCACCAGCGGCGCACCGCTCCAACTGTGACAAGCTCCATGCTCCTAACTGGTCTGTGCGTGTTATTGTAGTGCCTGTACGTATAAGTGTGCGTAAGTTGAGCAGATAGTACAAAGAAGAGAAAGAAAAGATTATGCGCGGTCCGTGACCCATTTCTTAGGGTTCTGCTCCGACATTTGCTAGGTATTGATCGGAGAAACCATGAAAACCCCTCGACTAGAGCAGCCGGCCGCGAGGATTCCACTCCAGTCTGCGTCTGAATCCGACGTAGCTCACGAGCTAATATCAAAAGTCCGCCACCGTTGAATCACGAACCCTACGACAGAACGGACCGAGAAGGTGGCTCAGAGCATCAACTCATGTCACTGCCTCTGGCCGGGAGGTCCTAGGTTCGAGTCCCGACGGTGGCAGAATTTTCAACACTAGCTACACAGCTAGGTCGAGATCTGTCGGTCCCTGGAGGAAAATTCTAGCGGCCGGCTGTTCTGATCGGTAGTTTTCCGTGATTTCTCCGATCAACATCAGGCGAATGCGGCAGCAGTGCTTGACAAACAGGCCATGGACCGCGCGGGGATTTTTCTTCTTATTCTTTCTCCTCTCCTTCCTCTTATTTACACACATACTAACATGCACTACACTACCACATATGCCGGGAGACCGGTCGGGAATTTGCAGCTTGTCCATGTGGGGCGGTGCCCGCTGATGGGAAATACATAGATAGAGAAAACCCAGCTAACCTACAGTCGGACGGCGCCGATTCTCTCCATCCAGGGGGAAAAGATCAACACCATCTCCCGAGCAAAATTCCAGTACTACATTTACGGTATTAATAACCTTAGCAGTTGACGCGCCCGAAATTACTAATAATCACAAAACGACACCCCGGCGAGAATAGTCGTTCTGCGCCAACTAAGCCGGTCAACCAGTGGCGGAATCGGGCAAAGTGGCTGTGGGGCCTGGCGCGTGGAGGTGTGGAGGTGGGCGTGGCGCAGCACGCACCTAGCAAGCGGCGCGCGCCGCGTTGTTGCTTCCCTCGCCCTCGCCGCCGCCCTCGCCGCCGCCCTCACCGCCGCCCTCGCCGCCGCCCTCGCCGCCGCCCTCGCCACCGCCCTTACCACCGTTCTCGCCGCCGCCTTCACTGCGGTCCTCGCCACCACCTTTACCACCGCTCTCTCCGGCGCCCTCGCCACCACCCTTACCACCGCTCTAGCCGCCACCCTCGCCATCGCCCTTGCCACCTCCCTCGCCGCCGCCCTCGCCGCCGCCCTCGCCACCGCCCTCGCCGCCGCCCTCGCCACCGCCCTCGCCGCCGCCCTCGCCACCGCCCTCGCCACCGCCCTCGCCACCGTCCTCGCCACCGTCCTCGCCACCGCCCTCGCCGCCGCCCTCGCCGCCGCCCTCGCCACCGTCCTCGCCACCACCCTTACCACCGCTGTAACCTCCGCCCTCGCCACTGCACTCGCCGCCACCCCCGCTTGCGCGCATCGCATGGCGAGCGTCGGCGCACAAAAGTCGGCTCGTGCGGGTGCACGCTTCGCCGCGCGCTTTGCCGCTTTCTCGGGGCGCCGCTCCACGGCTTCACGCCTGTCCTATCGCGCCGCGTTCACGCCGGCGACAGGGGCGCATCCAGCCCATCATTTTTTGGGGGGACGGGGAGGTCATCATACTTCATTTTTAAGTAATAAACATATTTTTATATTGTATATTATTTTTGTAGAATATAACTGCTACTGTACATTAGTTTTTTTAATGAATTAATTACTTTAAATAATTCTAACGACAAAAAATATTTTTGAATCAATTTTTAATCAGAGTATGTAAATCAATTTTGAAAAATAAGAGAAAGTAACAAACGCGAACTCTAGGCTTTTTGGACCTGAATCTGTCAAAGGCAGGCAGGCGACGGTTTGCTTGGAAAATTAACCATTGCAATCATTTTTATTCATTGCTAATTTTTTCCTTTAATGAATCAAACACTAATAAAAACAGAAATTTCCATTTATTTGTTTCAAGGCTGATGGTTCAACAGCATAAACCGTAGGATAACCGCCGAACCGATCAAACTGTACAATAACGTACAGTTTGATTAAATATAAAACCATTTCCAAATTTCTAATCAGAATAATATAATTATTCACAATATTAAACAATAATAAATATATAAAAAATAAAAAAATAAACTTTGCACATTTAACTACTAGAGGGAGAAAAGCCTAATCCTAACAGTCTCTTGAATATACTTACGGTCAGTTCATTTCTCCGAAGGTACACCTTCTTGCTCACATCTACAAGTCTTCGAAATATCATCTACACTCCCGAATCTTCAGGATTCGTCATCAATCTTTGTGTGGGCTAGCATATGTTTCTTTATACCAGCTTCTGGTGAACATTTCCGCGTGATTTTCTTCTCAACAATGACCTTTTCTATTAACCATTGATAATACACGTGTTCCGTTGGCGAGTAGTTCTATTAAACAATAATTTTTCATAATAATTTCCTTATTTGCTTTGAAAATCATACTTCACTATTTCCGCGTCGAAATATTGAACGACTTGTGAAGTTTTGATTTTCTTTCACTGATGATTTTTCTTTTTTCTTTTCGCTTTACTTTCTTATCCTTCTTTCTCTTGTCTTTTCTTTCTTGATCCTGTTTCTGAGATTCGTTGTCCGCTTCCTGGCAGCGTAAGTTCCAGGTTGAAGAATCCCGTTAGATAATATCTTCGGGTATGTGGTGAACATGATATTTTTGCATCGATCGCCCATTGTTTTCAGTATCGATAAAAATTCGTCCGACACTCCACAAGTATTATATTTATTTCTTTTTAAATGGGAAGTAATACATAAAAGTACAAAAAACGCCTCATATACAAAAATTGAAACATAAAAGCTAATGGCATAAAATGCTGTATCATTATAAAAATAAAGAAAAAATATTACAAATGAGCCATTAAATACAAAACTACAAAATACGAGAAAGTCGCAAAATACCAAAAAGATACAAAAATCAAGAAAGTCATTACATAATAATGAAAACTAAAAACAAGAACACAATTTGTTCACGGTAAAGTATCGGAAAAGACAGAAGCCATACTCATATTACTCGGCTAAATTTATGCTGAACGGCTAAAATTAAAGCTTGACCTAAAGAGATACAACGATTACTTACATGCGCTTTACTTCCCATTTTTTTTTCGGAGGGTCATATTTTATTATAAAATAGATGTTTAGGCGTTCCGTGGTAAAGTATTCCAGGCCTTAGTTTTCTTCTTTTTTTCGTTTATTTTAATTTTTTATTATTAAAATTCTGTCAATGTCCTTGTCTTTCAATGACGTTTCGACATTAAGCCAAATTAAAAACTGTTACATCCCATCATTTTAGTCATTTGATCTGCCATATTCTGAGCGAAGAATGTTGCTTTTTGTATCTTATAACATTTTTTTCTGAAAGAAAAAAAAACTGTTACATCCCATCATTTTAGTCATTTGATCTACCATATTCTGAGCGGAGAATGTTGCTTTTTGTATCTTATAACATTTTTTTCTGAAAGAAAAAAAAACACACCTAACTCTCATTTCATACTTCACTTGCCTCTGATTTATTTCATCTATCCGTCACTTTATTTCACTTTGTTTCACATTTCATTTCATCTCGTTCATTCCATTGTATGACAGACAATGGAACCCTCAAGAGTGTGGGCGACTGGAACTGAATGCCACGTAAATGGATTATATCAAAAACGTTCTGGAAATAAAAAAACTTGGCAATTAATTTGTAAAAAATAATAAAAATGTATAAAAATACAACGCAGAAAACTGAATTTAAAAATTGCACTGAAACATTTACTCGGAATTTCGGCCTCCACAAACGACTTTGAACTTTTCCATTTATAGATCAAGTTTGAAACGCATAGAAATTGCGTTATATCACTACGTTCCCTATAACCGTGTGCCTTTACATCTTAAAACAAATCCTCTGACATTTGACGTGCGTCAAACGCGGACGTGTCTTTCGAAGCGTATGTAGAGCTCTGCGCGGCGCAGTTTTTGCCGCGAGTGTAAACGCGTGGAGCGTGCGCGAGCGTGGGAAGGGGTCACGCACATGACGAGGTCAAAGTTGACGACGCACCTGCGTCACTGCGCGCCGCGCGCGCGCGAGCGTTTCCGGTAGAGGAGGTCGCGACGCAACGACGGCGGCGCGGCGCGGCGCGGTGCGACGCGGCGCGCGCTGGACTGGCGGGCGCAGCGCAGGGCAACACTGTCACGGGGACGATTCAAACGCCGCAATGAACAGCAGAGTATGAGCACAGTGGAGTCTAGACCTGTTGGTGAATAAAATGAATGAATGAATAAATAAATAAAATATAATTAATATGTTGTATATAAATAATTAAATTATTGTTATAATTATTATAAATTTTAATAGTAAAAATTGTATAATGACACTTCTGTTTGCGGATGATCAAGTTTTCATATCTGATAATGAAGACACTCTACAAAGAGCTCTGTATGAACTTCAGATAATTGTTAAAGAATACAATTTAGAGATGTCTGTTCAAAAAACTAAGTCAATGGTATTCCAAGGGAATAGATGCAAGTTAACAAACAAAACATCGAACAAGTAAGTTCATTCAAGTTCCTAGGTTGTGAACTGTCTTTTAAAGGAGAAATAGATGCTGATAAGAAAATTGAAAAATTTAACAGAATGTGTGGAACTATTAGGACACTGAAAAGTAAAGTCAGGAATGAAAAGTAAACTCATGACACTTTATAAAACCTTAGCAGTTCCTTGTGGGCTATATGGATGTGAAATTTGGACAATGGACACAAAAATTAGAAACAGGATTCAGACTGCCGAAATGAAGTTTTTAAGACGTTGTATTGGTGTCACAAGGAAAGACAGGATTCGTAATGAAGAGATACGCTACTACCTAGGAATTTATAATCTAAATGAAAAAATTGACGAATATAGGAAAGCATGGAGAGACCACGTAGACAGAATGGAAAACACGCGAATGCCAAAATAGATTCTGAAATACAAGCCAAGAGGAAAAAGGAGCCTAGGAAGACCGAAGAGAAGATGGATGGACCAATAATGAGGCGCAACTGAACGAAAGTTATTTAGTTCGTCTTTCAATGCTTAACAGATATTGTTTAAAAAATCCAAACCGTCCCCATACGTAATCGTATCATGGAAAATCCTACTTTCCCTTACAGCTCTTCTCTCTTTCAGCGTCGTCTGCCCATAATCACTTTAAATATTCATAAATTATCTGTCGATGAAGAGATCAGTAGTACAATCCCATCGACACAGACGAATTTTTAAAAAAGTGTGTCGCCATACGTGTGACATCGGAAAGGACCGCAAGTACACAAATTGTGCTTAAAATATATTTCCTTGTCATAGTTAAAAAAATTTAAAAAATTTAACACAAACGTGCAGAAAACGATTGTAAAAAATTACTAAATTCATGGGTCATTGGCTAAATATAAGGAATAAACTAAACTGAATATAGGAATAGAACTAAATATAGGAATGTTGATTTCAATTTATTCTAGGGTCCGCCCAATTACCATTAGCATTCACCAGGTACAGAATGGCATTGGCATGCAATAGTTAATCCTGGATTGCAAAGACTTCATCTTTCAGACGACACAACCAGTGCCAGAAGCTTTTGACCTTTTTCTTTTTTTGAAAATTCAAGGAGAATGTGACGAACATCATTTTTTAAGCGCCTGCTACTCTATCAGAGGGAGAAAATGAAAGAAAAAAAATGAGCTACTATTGAGAAAATTTTGAACATGTTGAGGCTTTATGTAAAGTACCCCCAAAATCAAATTATCAATTTCAAATTCAAGGGCCAGAGACATCAGTCAGATAGATCGGAAATACCAATTTTGATGAAATCCTCCTTATGCTCAGCTAGTAGTGTTCAGAGACAAACGGTCACACAGATGGACGAACGGACGGATGTTTTGGCGTAATCTAATTTATAGGGGTCAAGGACCCACCGTACACAGATTCTGACTACATATTGAGATATACAAATTTTCTCTCTACTTTAATATCTTGCAAAGATCTTAGCGTCCGGCTTGCTGGGTCAATGGGTCACGATATATTATAATCCTTATTACCTTTATAAGGGATTATAGGATCCGCAGACTATACAGCGCTGCTGGGAATCTGAAATTAGAATGATTCTAATTCCTAGTTCATTACTGTTTGGATTGACTAAATGAAAGATCACCTTCTTTTCTAAAGAACAAAATTTAACAAAGTTTATTGTTACCTTTTTGCAAACAATATAGTGAATTTAATAATGATTTTGATGTTAGGCCTTTTATTAAGATATCTTTGAATTTAGAGTTTTATACCGCGGTTAACTTATCTATTCTTCGTTGATGTCCCTCGAAGACTTCTCAGTCGAAATATCTTGCGAGCTTGCCGTAGTCCAAAAGTTCCAAGAAATCCTCTTCTGCTCCTATCCAAGATGGTGTCAAACTATCAAAATTATCAGTCCCGATTACGTCCTATGACATAGTCCCGAAACCTATAACTCAATCACCACTCCCGACAAAGTTCCAATTTATGCATCAATATTACTTCCACATGCAATATCTGCAATATTATTTACTGTCCTTAAATTTTCACGATCTGAAAACCCGACTCTGACTATCTGCACTCCACTCGCTCCCTCTCACGACCTACGATCCGTTCAGACACGCGATGCCGGTCAGAATCAAATCTTCCTGCATGCTTCACCCCTCGAAGCTTCGTATTAAACTCCCTTCTTTTTTTTTCATAACATTTGACCGTCCTTCTCTCACCCAGCCAATCCATGCGTTCGTTATATTTTGATGTAGCTGACCTTTCGATCGTCTAAACTTCTTAATGCATATTCCACCATATTGTCTTCAAATAAATGTTAGTTTATATTCATGTGACATATCGGTATGTCACAATATCATCGGGGAAGTACAGTCAGGAACTTTATTCATTGCTTTGTTACCAGGGCTCGACAATAAAGGTTTCTTGTCAAAAAAATCGGCGATTTTTCCTTCAGCATTACAATACTTCCTCTACGTCGCGAAAAGAGTATAGAGAAAGTAAAAAGCGGCCTTTGTGAAGGTGACGGCGCTATTCTAGCGTAACATGGCAACGGCGTCACTTCCACATGGGCGTTGGTGACTGCGGTTGGAGTTGGGATGAGGTTCGCAGAGCTGAGGACGAAAGCGGCCGGCCAAGCGGCCGCAGGACATCCAACACGACAAACTCAGGGACGCGGCGGGTTATCATCAGGAATTATGCCTGCGGGCTGGGCAAGAATGTCAGTCTTTGTGCGGACCCGCTGCCGCCGCTGCCAGCGTTGCCAACGTTGCCACCATCTCAGGACCTACCTCTGCCGCTACTGCTACCGCCACCATTACCGCAGTCTTCACCGTTACCACCGCGCTCGTCACTCTAGCTGCCGTCACTGTCTCCACCGATGGCTAAGACCGCCATTTCTTGCACTCACTCTGCGACCATCAGCGGCTCCCTCACCAACACCATCGACTGCACCGCCTTCATTACAAACACAAGCATCTTCACCACATTCTTCCCTAACTGCCATCCCTGCCGAGACCCTACGACCGCCACCGCCGCCATTCCGTCCCCACCGCAGCCCCTGGCCCCATTGCGACACACCCGACATTGCCGCCCTCCACACACCCGTCATCAAGGCTACCACCGGTGCTCTGGTAGGCCACAACCACCGTCTCCACCAAAGTCATCTCCTTCACCACCATCATTGGCGTCGCCTCATTTGCCCTCCACTGTCGCCCTAGCATACGCAGGTGCTGTCTCCGCCAGTCTCCACTAGCACTGCCATCTTCTTCTTGTATGCCGCTCACCTGGCCATCTCGCGGTTCTTGCTTTCTTCGCAACCATATCCTCCTCCCCGTTTAACGACCGCACCCCTATCGCCATCACCGCTTCCTCCACGTCCTCCTTCGCCCACTCCGCCAACATCGCAGCCATCTTGACCGCTCCACCGCTATTGCGTCCTCCGCTACCTTGTTCCCCTTCCCTTTCATCACCGATCCCAGTACCCTTCGCCATCACCGCTTCCTCCACATCCTCCTTCGCTACCGGCTCCCATGCCGTTGCCCCCAGCGCATCGCCTCCATTGCCACCGCCACCTCTACCTCCGCCACTGCCACCGCCAACACCGCCGCCGCCGCCACCACCACCGCCGTCGCCGCCGCCGCCTCCGCCGCCGCCGCCTCCACAGCCACCGCCTCCACCGCCACCACCGCCACCGCCTCCACCGTCACCGCCTCCACCGCCCCCGCCTCCACCGCCACTACCTCCACCGCAACCGCCGACGCCGACGCCTCCACAACCACCACCACCACCGCCGCCTCTTCCGCCTTCACCGCCACCGCCGCCGCCGCCGGCACCACTTGCAACGCCACCGCCGACGCCTCCTCCTCCACCACCACCACCACCACCACCACCACCACCAAAACCACCACCGCCGCCGCCGCCGCCGCCTCCACCGCCTCCATCACCACCGCATTCACTGCCGCCACCGCCACCGTCGCCGCCGCCTCCACCGCCGCCATCACCTCCACCGCCGCCGCATCCGCCTCCACCGCCACCGCCTCCACCGCCGCCGCATCCGCCTCCACCGCCTCCACCGTCGCTGCTGCCGCCGCTGGCTTTGATGTGGCCGCGGCGGCTTGTGCGCCGGGGATTTATTGCGTGGGTGGGGGTGACGGGGTTGTCGGAGGCGGCGGCGGCGGCGTGGGCCGCGCGCTCGAAATACGGAACTTAATACACTTTTTTTCGTGTTCATTACTGCGACACAGCCCCCGGGCAGCGGCGGGCAGCGGGCGTAGGAGGGGGGGGCACCCGCAGGTGTCCTCTGGCGACGCGACGGGGAAGCAGCCTGCGTTACAGAGAGCGCGCAAAATGGACTGTGGCCGCGGGGAGCGGCGGCTGCCGGGATAAGAGGGGGCTGATTGACAGTACGGAGTAAAAAGAACGGATGTGTGTCTGGGTGCATACTCCAGGGGCGCCAGTCGATATATCAGACCCGAAGAGAGAATGTTCTGCGGATAAAGAGAATGAAGCGGTTGAGATTTCTTCTTCAAAACTACATTTTGATAATAAATATAAAAACTACACCACTAAGATAAGAAAAAGTAAACAGCGATTTTACATTGTGTGTATAATCTGCAGTAAATGTACTACATTATGCAATTGTTCAATGTGTGACATGGAAACATCTGTATGAATTGTAATCTGGTCTGTTATTGACTGTTCGCTACTTGACACGTGTTCTATGATGTTAGAAAGTACTTGTTCATCTCACTTTATATTATTGACCAATACCCTTGTACCGAAAGCAAAATGCTTAAATTTATGATGAGGAATGTGTTATTTTTCCACCTACCATATTGTAGCATGATCCTCTGGTATTTAACTACCTTTCTCTTCGTGTGCAATTAATCTCAACCGGCAAAAACCGTGACGAGTAAAGAAGCCACGAGGAAAGTGGATACAAATCTCATCTACAGAATTATTGACTTTTAAAGGACTAAAGATAATACTTGATTTTATTGTAGTATGCATGTAAATAAAAATAGCAAAATTTCTGTAATATTTCACTAAAATAATTTAAATCACAAATTTTCAATAATTTTTGTCTCGTGTAGTCAATATCCATATAAAACAATCATTTTGACTTCATTAAACTATTACTGATTATTTAATTATAGAAGACAAGTAACGCGCAGTCACCGTACGAATAATACAGATAATATTATTTAAGAATACAATATTATTAGTAATTGAACTTGATTTGAAAAGACGTAAAAGTGTACGTGCGTATCAGATACACTTCTCACAAAATAGTAAATTCTGAAATTAAACTTCAATGTTTAGTCACTGTAAAAGATGCTCTGTTCAAAAGAAAATGGAGTGATATAGTATCGGTGATGCATGCGAAGTACAGCGGTGAAAGTAAAATTGACAATTTGGTGTATGGTATCGGCGAAGTCGTAACTAGTCTACAGGTGGATGGGGACTGTGGATTCTGTGGATGCGAAACACCCGGGTTTGACGATTCCGGTCCGGGGCGTCCAATCAACGCGATCGCCCAGTCTCTCCTTCCACTCTGATGCCGCACATGTATCAGTGGAAGAGACATATCTCCACAAACGACTTTCCCTTGTTGCTGCCACTGTTACCACCCCCACAATCACGGCCACCAGAACGACTTCTTCCAATAGAACTACATCTATTTTCTACTTCTGCTTCTGCCACTGTCTAGCTACTAGCATTACCATTATTAGTAGTATTAAATCTGCAATTATTAGTCCAATTTAGCAGTAAAAATTTCACATTCACTACTATTACTACCACTTCAACGAACAATACCCTTTAACTACCATTTTAACAACCAAAGAAAATATCATCGCCAGTGGTGTGTAAACCTCCTCCACCTCCGAAATCGTCTCTATGAGCTCATTTTCACAACTACCAGTTCTACCAACATGATTTGAGCTAACGCCACACGGTCCCTAGACCGGCCATTCTGCCAGCGCAACCTCTTCTCCAGTGTCTTGACTACCATCACCAGCTGCTGCCTCTGCCACAATCGTTAACACAACTACCAACACAACTGTCACCACCAGCGCAAATAATTTCTCGAGTTTTTCTCGCCTTCATTATCATATTTTTAATTATCTCGCCAGCGGTACCACAACCTCCACCACTATCATCCTTCTATCAGATATTAATTTTAGGAATAACTATCACTTCAAGGTAGTCCAGGATGAGTGATTGATGTTTCCAGACACGTCAATTGCTGTAGGCATTGATTCCGTTTAAGTAGTGAATGTAAGGGGGCAATGTTCCTTCCCAGCTGCATGGTGAGATCCTACACAGACCTAAACGTCGGCTTTCGGAGAATTCACCCCTCTAGGTTCGTCCTCCAGAGGGTCATTTCCACAGCGGCGACACGGTCTAAACGCTCGGCTGATTTCCCGACATGTGTGTTATTTAGTGCATGTAAGTGTAAGTGTAATTGTGAGTGTAAGGGGAACTAACAGGACAGGATGAAAGAAAGCTCGCAAGCGGCCGGTGGCTCGTTTACAGGGTCAGTTCAGCCCAAGGCGACCACATCGTTGTGTGGGGCGACTCTGACCTCATGGTCCTAGTGTTCGTGTTCCGACAACTTTTGAAACTAGTTAGATAGCTAGATCGAGATCAGACACTGTCTGGAGGAGAATTCTAGCGGCCGACTGTACTGTTGGTAGTTTTTCGACGTTTCTCTGATCAACACCAGGCGAATATCGGAGCAGTACCCTAACAAACGGGCCACGGACCGCGCGCGATCTTTCCTTCCTCTTCCTTGTCCTATCCTCTCCCCTTACACACACTTACACTAACATGCACTACACTGCCACACGTGCCGGGGGACCGGTTGGGAGCTTAGAGCTCGTTAGTCTGGGGCGGTGTCCCACAGGTGGGAGATATCTGGTTTGGGGAAACCCCATTAGCCGACCGTAGGTCGACACCCAATTTCACTATTCAGTGCGGGAAGATCACCGACACATCTCGAAGAAAACATATGCACTACTGTTACTGGACTCATGACCTTAGCATTCGACGCGCCCGGAATTACTAATCAATCAATCCACCAACACATCCCCACCAACTCCAGACCGGGAGCGGTAGCTCAGTGCATCAACTGATGTCACTGCAGCGCCTCCGACCAGGAGGTCCTAGGTTCTCACTCCCCACGGCGGCAGGATTTTCGACACTAGCTTTTCAGCTAGGTCAAATTCAGTCGCTGTCTGGAGGAGAATTCTAGCGGCCGGCTGCTCTGATCGGTAGTTTTCCGTGGTTTCTCCGATCAACAACAGGCGGATGCCGGAGCAGTACCCTACCAAACGGGCCACGGACCGCGCGCGATCTTTCCTTCCTCTTCCTTGTCCTATCCTCTCCCCTTACACTCACACTTACACTAACATGCACTACACTACCACATATTACGGGAGACCGATTGGGAGCTTAGAGCTGTCTCGGTTGGGGCAGTGCCCCGCTGGTGGGAGAGTCCTGATAAGGGGAAACCCCACTAGCCACCGGTAGGTCGGCGCCGGATCTCGTCATCCAGTGGGGGGAAATTACCGCTTTGTCGCGAGAGAAAGAACATGCACTACACTAACGGCACTAATGACCAAAGCCGTTGACGCGCCCGGAAACACGAAAAAATCAATTAATCAATCAAATCCACCAGGTCCGGAACCATCACCATCACCGCGTGAACGAACGGCGTTCTTTTGATCTGACGATTGCCGATGCAGGATGACGCTCTGCAAACATCGACTCCCACTGGCTCCAGGCGGCTTGACTCGACAGGCTCGTTCGCCTCACCTCGAGCAATGCGGCTCTTGTTTATCCAGCCGGGAATATTCTTTACAGAAGCGCAAATACATTTTTTTAGCTCGTCTGTCTCAAATACACCTCCCGCAATGTTTATTGAAACGGGATTTGCGGACGAGAAAATATTTTCCCGCGAAAATAATTATTGGATTTTGCTTCATACGTTTCAGATACAATTTGCAATTTGCCCTTGCGGCATTATTACAATTACACAAATGACATGTGTATTTTTATTTTATAATTTAATGTTTTTTTATTGAGCTACAGGACTCCCGGTTATTTGCGCTACCTGGTACATTTTCACAATGATGATGCATCACATTTTAAATTACATAATTTTTTGTATTTTTGAAACGGGATATGTTTCTGAGATTTATAAATGAATTGAGAATTTATTCTAAAAATTCCAATAACAAGTTGCAATTTTAGCCTAATAGAATTATGATTGGTACTCACGAGTGGTGTGTTCTGAGATTCTTAAAATTTCTTTCAATTTTTGTAGTTTCTTCGGAACAAACAGTTGTTAAAATGAATAAGTTACATCGTAAGGTAGTTCATCATTAATAATATGTTTAGTGTATAATTAATTCCATAGTATTGGGTACAATTGTTTAAGGTTTTTACTGTCAATAAAGAAAATCAATTACATAAAAACAAATAAATAAAATGTTTCGTCTTATTTTTAAATTTATGCACATGGTTTCGTACTCTTAAGACAATGAATGGATGATGAATAACGGTGATAAAGATGACAATGTGGAAAGGTGTAATGGTGATAGCCAATTAAAATTTGAACACAAATCATCATAAATGAAAGCAAGTACTTCACAGAGAAACCTTGATTTCTGTTATACTTACAATTGGCAAGTCAATACTGTTATATACCAAATAACTACCCAAGAACTGTAAGTCAAGGAAATTGTATAGTTTAACCTGGAATAGCCTTTCATAGACGGCATTAAAATACAGGTGGCATAGACCGAGAGAGACAAGAACAACGGAAAATAAAAAAAGGTGAACGAGAGTGGGGTATCGATTGAATTGATGGAAGGAAAGCGCGAGATAAAAAAAAATGTCGAACGTTGATACCGTATTAACTAGTATTCGGGATTAGCCGCCCATCAGCAGCGAAATATAAAGACAGTGCAGAACTTTGTGCAATAGGAATGGAATAAGAACATATTGGAAGACAGAAAGAAGGAAGAATTGTCACAGCGCGTGAGGACAACGCGAGAGCATCCAAAAAAAAGAGCAAGAGCGCGCAAAGAAATTGAAGTAATGCTTTTCCAGATCTGAAAAAAAAAAGATTAAAACATCTAAATTATCAAAGTAAGTTAATCAGCTTGTTTTTACTAATTTGAATAAATGGTATGTTCTATTTTCTATTGAAAACAAAGCTGATTATTGCAACATTATTGTGTACAAACTAAATACAATTTTTGACAGAAGAATCTCCAGGAATTTGCCGTTTATACGAACGGCAAACGATATTAGTTTGAATGGAATGTTGTAAAGTAGAGAATTCGCAATTAAACCAAAGTAATTACTGTAAGAAATATTATTGAAAGTATTATAAACTACAGTTGTGCCTTGACAGAAAATTAAACAGGAAGTATGGTCAATAGAAAAGGATGTATTAAGGAAGAGTTGCGGAATTATTAGAATCCAGAAAATTAGATATGTAGAGATTTTGAATCGGATGGAAGAATAAGTATCGTAAACGAAATGGACTACAATTATATGTTCATTGGGATGAATGACAAAGTGACCGTAGACTGTCTGTAATTGACCTCCTCTAGGAAGAATAAAACAAAGTATTTGCAAAACCTGAACTTTGGGATAATAGAAGCCGATCTTTGGATGAAGAGACAAGGCTGACACCAGAAAATATGAACAACCTCTTACAAGTATGATCGCCGACAAAAATAGAAGTAACTACTGGGGTATATTGCTTAAAGGTAAACAATGTAGTACCTCCCTCCTCTTACCCAAGAGTCAGAAATGGCCATCGCTGCCTGAGAGTGTCGGCCCTATCTCGAGGGACTTGTCCGCGGGCGTATTCGAAGCTGAAGCTAGCAAGTGCACTTGCGGTGTTCGAATTAGATCGCTATCACATGACTCATTCCACCCCCACCACCCTAACTTGGCCACGCTCTGGCTCCAACATTAACTCTCTTTTGGCCTTTTGCTTCGCCCTCGCCACCACTCTGTTTTCTTTATTTATTCAAGGACAAAGAAGGGGTAAAACTGTATAACGTATGATGGGGAGAAGAACCATGGGAGAACAAAATTTACTCAAAATCGATGGAACTTTTTTTTTTGAAAATGTAATTTTAAAAATGTCCCGGGGGTTTCATGTAAAGAACCCCCCCCCAAAAAAAGTAAAATATCGGTTTCAAATTCACGGGAACGCGACATCGGCCAGATCGATTGAGAAATATCAATTTTGGAGAATATCGGCTGAACGGTTTAGCCACTAGCGTTGTTCACAAACACACGGACAGGCAGACGTTTTGCCGTCATTCGATTTTTTGGTATCAAGGACCCACACAACATTGATTCTGGGTACACCACGGGTTAGAGGATTGTTTTCTAAATTTAGCAACTGGATTTATCAACTTTTTCGTAACAAGAGCCCGACAATATAAGATTGGCAGACAATATCAAATATTTGCATTTGTCTGACAATATCGAAACTGTTTTGCTTTTCCGAGTTTCTTAGTATGTAATGAAACCACAGCTCTTAAGGGGAGGTTGTACACGTCATAGCTCCAGCATTTTCGATTTTCGTTTTTTATGTCATTTTGAAACTTTAATATTCATTTAACCTATTGCAATATACTTTTTCGAGATATTATGTTCCTAATGGCTTTTAAATGACACTTAAATATCTAGACACGTCAAGTGTCACGCACATTTTTACGTCACCTGCCACTTCACACTATTTTATGGTTTTGAACCCTCTTTTAGAGAAATTTCTTTTGTGGTTGCACTTAAAGTAGTGTGACAAAACAGCCTTGCGATAGTAACAACAATACTGCTTAGTCACAGGGTAAAAAAGGCGGAAGGGATGGTAGAAAAACGTTGAAAGCAAGTATGATTCTAGGAACAAAGAGGAAAAGTTCAGAGAATGAGGCGGAAAATGCTGATGAGCCAGATTGAGCAGCAGGATTGTGTTAGATGAGTTTTGTTACAAAACTTGCATTTGCCGACAATTATTATGTTTTATCTTCATGTACCTACTTTTCAGAAACTAATGCAATGAAGTTTTAAAAAATAGTATGTTGGAAAAAAATATTAAACAATTAAAATAACGTGGAATCGTTATACAAAAACACAATGTGTGACGAACATTGCTATAAAATAGTGTGTAAATTTTCAAGGAGTTTCATAAAATAGTTTTAGAGATAGAGGTACATAAACATAATAGAGACAGGCTATACCATAGCTCCCCTTAAAAGTACGGAGATTGCATAGGTGTCTTTCAATTTCTATACGCATTAAAAATATAGATTTTATGTATAGGATATAATACGCATTAAAAATATAGGATTGTTCATAGCTTGAACATCATTGATAATTGTCCAATATGTAAGTGTAATATATGTCCAATATGTAATGTAAGTTATTATTGTTTTATTTCATTGTTTTTCCTCTCAATGAAACCTTTAAATATTAATTTACTCACTTCATTCTTTGAAATATTAGTTTTCACATACATCTTTCACGTACATCTACACAAATTAGGTTAATTTCAGATATTGGATTCGCTTACATTAGGAAATGTTTAGTATAAAACACTAAAATTTAAGCAGCTCATTTTTACTCTCTTGCAATCCACGGTAGATACGAGCATCGAAGCGAACGAGCGAAATATTTGATTGAGCAATAGGTCGCAGAAATGAAATATTCCCCTACACTTCAGTATTAATTGTACCAAAGATCCTTTCACAACCGAGACAGTGAATACTATAAACACTGTGATCTACAGTTCTAAGACACGACAACTACGAACCCGCATGTCAACATAACCGTCGGACCACTGGTTCCACGTATTCACAGTCCGCGTCAAGGTATATGAAAGAACAAGCTCCGAGCAGCAGCAAGGCCACGAAAAGTAATCCTTATCGCGACCATCACGTGGTATACTGCACTTGGCCGCGGCGCAGACCGTGTTCGCTGCGCCGTCACCCCATCCGCCGAGGGCCAGCGGCGATTGTCCGACGGCAGCTAAACACGACAGCAGCGCCCAGACGCGATAGCGGCGCCAGCCGTGTTCTGGCGACCGCCGCTAACAAACGACGCGCGCCACCCGACTCAGTCGCTCCTCTCTCGCTCCCAGTCGACAAGGCGCCGTCGCTAACAAGCGACCGGCCAAAGGACGGAGCCAGACGCGGAAGGACTCGCAGCCGAGTTGGTTTGATTTGTTTTTTTCGTGTTTCCAGGCGCGTCAACTGCTTTGGTCATTAGTCCCGTTAGTGTAGTGCATGTTTTTCTCTCTCGAGAGATGGCGGTGGTCTTCCCCCGCTGGATGGCGAGATCCGGCGCCGACCTACCGTCGGCTAGTGGGGGTTTCCCCCTAACCAGGACTCTACCATCAGCGGGACACCGCCCCAGCCGGGACAAGCTCTAAGCTCCCGACCGTTCTCCCGGAACACGTGGTTGTGTAGTACACGTTAGTGTAAGTGTGTGTGTAAGGGGCAGAGGATAGGAAAAGGACGAGGAAGGAAAGATCGCGCGCGGTCCGTAGCCCGTTTGGTAGGGTACTGCTCCGGCATTCGCCTGGTGTTGATCGGAGAAACCACGGAAAACTGCCGATCAGAGCAGCCGGCCGCTCGAATTCTCCTCCAGACAGCGACTGAATTCGACCTAGCTGAAAAGCTAGTGTCGAAAATTCTGCCGTCGTCAGGACTCGAACGTAGGACCTCCCGGTCAGAGGCGCTGCAGTCGCAGCCGAGGATGTGGCACGTTGGCAGGCGAGGCGAAGGTGGAGGTAGGTCAGAGATGGAGGCAGGGCGGGAATGGATGAGGGGCGAGGTGGGGATGTCAATGAGTCATAGATGTATTTCAAGGCGGGGACGGAGGCGGGACGAGGTTTCAGTCGGAGCGTACGAAAGGGCAGGGTGGTTATGAAGAACGGTCAGGGACGCTTTACGGGCTTGGGATGGAGGCGGGGCGGTAACGGAGACGGAAGAAGATGGAAGTATTATTATTATTATTATTATTATTATTATTATTATTATTATTATTATTATTATTATTATTATTATTATTATGTCTATTACTGGCGAGGTTCAGGCCGTAAGGCCTGCTCTTACGCCTAACCACTTAAATATTTACATTTACATCATTATAATTGAGGCGTTCGGGCGGAAATACTGATAACTGACATTTCACGTTACTTACGAAATTGCAAGGATCGTATTAGCGGAAGTGTGCTACACATAACTAATGAAACATAAATTGTGAATGTATGTTCATTGTCAATTTTCTGTATTCTAAAGCTAACATAATATAAAGAGAACCAATGTTTCTTATTTACAAGAGAGCCGTGGTAAGTCTATAATTTTACTTTCGTAAAATGTCAGAAATTCTCATATACCCGAATGCCTTAATTGTGAACAGATTTAATGAAAAAGGAGGGCAGATTGTATATTTAGGAAGTACGAAGGAGTTGGGGGCGGGTAAGGGTAGATTATTGATTTTTATTGATTGATTAGCGATTATAATTCAACTGCTAATTCGTTAGTCAATGTGGTTTCTTCCGGAGATGGCGGTGACCTTCCCCCACCGTATGGCGAGTTCTGGCGTCGACCTTCACGTCGGCTAGCGGGGATTTCCTCAACCAGGCATTTCCCATCTATGGGGCACCATCCCAGCTCGGACAAGCTCTAAGCTCCCGACCTGTCCATGTCACGTTTGTTAGAGTACTGCCCCGGTTGGGCGGGGATGGAGCAGGGCCTAAATGACAGTGCGATGAAGGTGGAGGGCGGGATTGATGTGAGGAGGGGGTGAAGTGGTCCTTCATATCTATGGGGGAAGTGGAAGCGGCGGGGAAGTGGAAGGCTGGTGATGGGTGGGAGAGGGTGGTGGTGATAGAGTGTGGATGTCAGAATGAGTAAAAGTGTGTAGGTAAGAGTGTGTAAATAGGATATGACATATGTGATGTATAAGAGGCGTTGGTGATGCAATAGTGTGATACGTGTTATTTTCATTGTTTGCGAGGTGTAACAAAGAAAAATTTGCGAGGTGTGTTAATGGTCTGTTGGCCTGTTTTCTAATTTATTTGTCTTCGCAGTAAAAGCGTAATTGCTCTACAAGAAACGTTGGATGTTTTATTTCATTACTTAACTTATATTTAAAAGGAGTTTTGAAATGTGAATAAATTATTTAATTTCGAAGATTTGTTAGCAACGACCCGATGGTAGCATCTAAAACGTATGTCAATGGATGTGATCTCGAGAGTGAGGCATATTAGACGAGTGCGGGGATGGACGAGGGGTACGATGGTGGCGAGAGGGTGAGCAAGGATGGCAGTGAAGAGAGAGTGAAGATGGCCGCATAACCACCGGGAGAGGTAACTCAGTGCATCAACTGATGTCACTGCAGCGCCTCTGACTGGGAGGTCCTAGGTTCCCACTCCCCACGGCGGCAGGATTTTCGACACTAGCTTTTCAGCTAGGTCGAATTCAGTCGCTGTCTGGAGGAGAATTCTAGCGGCCGGCTGCTCTGATCGGTAGTTTTCCGTGGTTTCTCCGATCAACACCTGGCGAATGCCGGAGCAGTACCCTAACAAACGGGCCACTTTCCTTCCTCTTCCTTGTCCTATCCTCTCCCTTTACACACACACTAACAAGCACTACACTACCACGTATTCCGGGAGACCGGTCGGGAGCTTAGAGCTTGTCCCGGCTGGGGCGGTGTCCCGCTGGTGGGAGAGTCCTGGTTCGGGGGAAACCCCACTAGCTGACGGTAGGTCGGCGCCGGATATCGCCATTCAGTGGGGGAAGATCACCGTCATCTCCCGAGAAAAAAACATGCACTACACTAACGGGACTAATGACCAAAGCAGTTGACGCGCCCGGAAACACGAAAAAATCAATCAATCAAGCCGCATAATCACTGAGATAGATTTTCTCGTTCTTAGGCGGGGATGGCGGAGTGACCGAGAGCGGAGATGGGGCGAAGGTTAGTGAGAAGCGAAGAACCCACGAGGCACGTCCGCATTCAAGGAGTGATTTTCAGTTGACAGGAGTCCTGATGGAGATGTCTTCAGTATAGGGACGGGTTAGTGTTTTCCAGAGGGGCTAGGATTATCAACGTCAGATAGCACATCATTTCAACAATGCTTAGAATCTGTATTCCCACAATACCGTACCAGAATAAACGTTACGAGCTGCATGATGGCTGACTGTATTAAAAAGAATTCTGAGAGCGTAACGTAATGAAATTTATTTACTGTTCACTTCATTTGTAAGAATATTCCATTTAAGATTTTATTCCTTTGAGAGACCTAGAATTTAGTTTCTTTAATATCAGAATATAATTTTCTTGCTTATTAATGACCTGTTTGACATGAAAAAGTGGTATTGAAACCGAATCCATATCATTTTCAATTTATTTGTTATTCGGGAACCTACTTGAAACAACTGATATCGTAATGTTTACTATACCTATTTTGGAAAGAATATTTGTGTCATCTTTAAACAGATTTGTTCTTGCATTTTAAATGATAGAGGGTATATCATTTACGTATAAAAGAATGAGGATGGAACCTAAGATTCGGACAAGACTGCGATGCAAGTAGAACGCGGGTGGACGTATACGTGTGTGGGGCGGGGAGATGAGCAAAACATTCGGGGCTCGGGAGTGGAGTGCCAGCGGGAACGGGTGGACGGGGTGGGGTGGATAGGTGGGCAAAATGTTCGGAGCTCGAAGATTGAGCCCCGGCGGGACACGGGTGGATGAGCGGGGAGAGGCGGTGAGCAAGACGTTCAGGGCTCGGAGGTGGCGCGCAGGCGGGACACGGGTGGTCGGAGTGGGGCGGGCAGGTGGGGCGGGGAGGTGGGGCGGGGAGATGGTGTGCCGGCGGGACACGGATAGACGGGGCAGAGTAGAGAGGTAAGGAAAGGGTTGGAGACTTGGAAGTGGAGCGC
The DNA here is from genome assembly GCA_011170035.1 of Teleogryllus occipitalis. NCBI lineage: Eukaryota > Metazoa > Arthropoda > Insecta > Orthoptera > Gryllidae > Teleogryllus > Teleogryllus occipitalis. The sequence continues at coordinate 105,665 of BLKR01009134.1, forward strand.
CGGTGGGACACGGGTGAATGGGCGGAGCGGGGAGGTGAGCATTGCTTTCGAGACCTGGAGGCGGTGCGCTGACGGGAAACGAGTGGATGGGCGGGGCGGGGAGGTGAGCAATGTGTTCGAGACTCGGAGGTGAAGCGCCAGCGGCACACGGTTGGCCGGGGAGGGGCGGAGAGGTGAGCAAAACGTTCGGAGCTCGGATATTGAGCCCCGGCGGGACACGGGTGGATGAGCGGGGAGAGGCGGTGAGCAAGACGTTCAGGGCTCGGAGGTGGCGCGCAGGCGGGACACGGGTGACTCGGCAGGTGGAGATGTGAGCAAAACATTCGGGGCTCGGGAGTGGAGGGCTTGCGGGACACGGGTGGACGGGGCGGGGCGGGGATGTGAGCTAAACGTTTGGGGCTCGTAGGTGGAGCGCCGACGGACGCAGGTAGATGGGGCGGAATAGAGAGGTGAGCAAAGCGTTGGAGGGAGGTGAGCATTGCGTTCAAGACCTGGAGGTGGAGCGCCGACGGCACACGGGTAGACGGGGTGGGGCGGGGCGGGGCGGGGAGGGGCGGGGCGGGGCGGTGAGCAAAACGTTCGGGGCTCGGAGGTGGAGCGCTTGCGGACACATGTGGACGGGGCGGGGCGGGGATGTGAGCTAAACGTTTGGGGCTCGTAGGTGGAGCGCCGACGGACGCGGGTAGATGGGGCGGAATAGAGAGGTGAGCAAAGCGTTGGAGGGAGGTGAGCATTGCGTTCAAGACCTGGAGGTGGAGCGCCGACGGCACACGGGTAGACGGGGTGGGGCGGGGCGGGAGGCGGGGAGGAGAGGCAGGGGCGGGGGCGGTGAGCAAAACGTTCGGGGCTCAGGAGGTGGACGCTTGCGGACACATGTGGACGGGGCGGAGCGGGGATGCTGAGCTAAGCGTTTGGGGCTCGTAGGTGGGCCGCCGACGGACGCACTTGGTAGATGGGAGGCGGAATAGAGGTGAGCAAAGCGTTGCTGGAGGAGGCGAGCATTGCGTTCAGACCTGGAGGTGGCGAGCGCCGACGGCACACCAGGTAGACGGGGGGGGGGGGGGGGGGGGGGGGGGGGGGGGGGGGGGGCGGTGAGCAAAACGTTCGGGGCTCGGAGGTGGAGCGCTTGCGGACACATGTGGACGGGGCGGGGCGGGGATGTGAGCTAAACGTTTGGGGCTCGTAGGTGGAGCGCCGACGGACGCGGGTAGATGGGGCGGAATAGAGAGGTGAGCAAAGCGTTGGAGGGAGGGGAGCATTGCGTTCAAGACCTGGAGGTGGAGCGCCGACGGCACACGGGTAGACGGGGTGGGGCGGGGCGGGGCGGGGCGGGGCGGGGCGGGGCGGGGCAGGGGGCAGGGCGGGGGCGGGGCGTGAGAGCAAAACGTTCGGGGCTCGGAGGTGGAGCGCTTGCGGACACATGCGGACGGGGGCGGGGGCGAGGAGGAAATTGAAGTATAACGTTCGGGGCTCGCAAGTGGAGCGCCGCCGGGACACAGGTGCCGGAAGTGGAACAGCGGTGTCCACCAGGCGCCACGGCAGACAGGCGAGGAGGGGGTGGGGTCAGTGATAAAGTCTAGGGGGCGGTGGCTCGGCGCCCGATACAAGAACAACTTAGGGCGTTCTTCAGGGTTTCCGGGCGACGCGGGTTCAATTCGAGACAAGGAATCGATGCCCGGACCTTTTGTTCGAGCGCGGCTTAGCCTGCACTCAATAGACAGACTCCCAGGCTGCACGCGGAGTCGCCTGGCGAGGATCGAGGGCTCTTTCTCTGTTCTCTCTCTCTCTCTCTCTCTCTCTCTCTCTCTCTCTCTCTCTCTCTCTCTGCCTCGTTGCCCGGCATGCGGCGTCTCCGTTCTGAGGTGTCCGTCTGTCGCGGTCCTCCTCCTCATGCGAGATAAAGTTATTTTCACCGCTTCGACGCGCTACTTATTTGTTTTTTCGTTTTACAGATCGGCCGAAGTCACAATGTTATTCACGTGTGATCTCCATTGAATGAATGCAATTCATTGTCAAAAGCAATTGACTAGTTTCTTTCTTTTTCACCTGTTCACCCGGTTCTCATCTTGACTTCCATTGGGTCCGATGTCTTTGGTTCTCAACCTTTTAATTTCATACATTAGATTAAACGAACATACATGTAGAGTATCTATAGAATAGAGGAAGTTTGCTAATGTTGCGGACAATATATTTCGACATTTCATCAGAAATACTTACCTTGGGTTCCGCTGATACGGAAAAATGAGTCCGTTTTTAATACGTCAGTCTGCTTCCATGTGAACAATACTAGCGTCTAAACTATACGTCGGATATTTTAAGAAATTAATGTTCTCCCATCGATCTAGCCCGATAGGAAGCTCTGCCATAAAAAAATCATTTTGAGCATACTTCACTCTAACCTCTGGGACATTTTTCAAATTTTCTCTATAATGGCTCAAAATTTTTTAAATTAAATTTCTATAAGAATGGAATTAAAAAACGAAGATGGGTTAACCTTATTTTCGTTGTCAACCCTGAAGTTACGACAATTGCAAAATTTTGGAATATTTTAAACCTCTCGTAGAACAATATTATTGAATACGAAAATTTATTCTTGAAGATTATTTAATGAAAACGAATTTTTTCTTCACAATTAGTTCTTTAGATAATTTCATGTAATTTATATCAAATATTAATAGCGCACAATTTTGAATAAAAAATAGGAATTTTCTCAAAAAACGGAATCAATGTTTTCTTGATTTTTTTGTAGAGATAGAGCTAAATGAACTAATGAACTGAATAGCATATCATCCTTATTTTGAGGTATTCTTTTTGTTTATCAAAAGTATTCAAATGTTTTAATAATATCTCTCACGTCGTTAATATTTACATTACGGGCGTGATTTATATATTATTAGATTTCAAAGTACAAATGCTTAAAATTATTTCTGATGAAGTTTCTAAAAAACTTACAACTTCTCTGAACATGACATCAAAATTGAGTATTACTTGAAACACTCAATTGACATTTTATTAAAAACGACTCCAAAACTTTCAATGTAAAATTTGCATAGACCAAGTCCTTCTTTTGAATTATTTTCTTAAAGTCATACTTCAATTCTATTTTAGGGGGTCAAAAATTGAAAAAAAAAAGAATTACAAAAACATTCTTCTCATATTTTTTCATCAGTTCACCATCTCATGGCTTCTCCTTACAGCTATCCAAGTGCACACCTCTCACGCGCTCATCACATAGCTATAGTCGTCTTTCCCCACCATCCACTTTCTTCTTTACACTCTCCATCCTTTCCCCTCTTCGTCCATATCCACCCTGGACGAGACCTCCGGCTTAGGAAGCAGGGCGCGGAATGCTGGCTCATGTTCGTGCCCTCTTTCCAGAGATGTTGCTGAGACGCCCCTCAGCGACCTCCCCTCAGCGACCTGCTCTGTACGCGAGGGTGTTATCTGCCTGCGAATCCCCGTGCTCGGGTAAGCACTCTCCTTCGAACAATCACCACTCTTTCACAAGTTTTAGCCGCTATCTAAATTACAAGAGCTGTCTGTAAACTCTTTCGCAAGAAGAGTACACAATCCCTGTTATAACTAGGATCTTGGCTGTGAGAGCGACGTTAAAATATTACGTAAGTAGGAAATTCCTAGGTGAAATTATAATCTGCTCTTGAAACTTAACAACAGTGGGATATTTCAAAGTTTTGAGCTACATATCTTGAAAATAAGATTCGAATTTTCTGATAAAAACTGCTAAATGCATTTAAAATGTTGGTACTTACTTTTATTTCTTCCTTTCATGTAAGTAACTTTCGATGTTATTAACTAGTGGTATTTCGTTCAAGCATGCATATAATTATTTAATTTTCGATAATTATTTATTTGAATTATATTTATTTATTCTCCTTTAATAAATATATTTTTTTAAATCGTCTTAACTGGAAATTAAAAGTACAAATGAAGAGAAAACTCAATATGATTCTTCTTCTGCCAAGGAATATTTAAAGTATGGGTTTTAGAACTTTTTAGAATAATAAATATAATGTTTAGTACACAAACACCTTAATTTTAAAAAAGAAAATTAAAAATTTTTAAAGGAGACTTCAAAACGCAAATAATTTTTTATAGAAATAATAAAAGTGTTTTCACGTTGACATTGTGAAAAATAATATAAACATGGCATTATTTCAAGGTCTTTCGTTGTGATTTTTTCCTTTCTCGTCTTACTACATATTTATTTATTTTACGTCAAAAAAACAGTTAAAAACTGCGTATGACGTGCTATGGGGAAAAGTGAATTGTGTGCACATTTTCAAAATTCTGTGATCCCTACACTAAGTCATATACTACTTAAATTTTGAATTTTGAAAAGGAGAAAAAAACAAAAAAACTCCCATGTAATAAAATCTATTTTCAAGGATAAATAAGCAATAAGTTTTGAATTTTGAAAGGGAGAAAAAAACAAACAAAAAAAACTCCCATGTAATAAAATCTATTTTCAAGGATAAATAAGCAATAATTTTTGGCTCTTATTACTTCCTGCCGCGACAACATGGAAACGATAATTTGATACTTACGTTGTAAAGATGAAGTACTCTTAAGCTGCGACAGAAATAGATGATTTTTCGGCAGAAAAACTCAAATTATGTGATCGTTGTATCGAAATAATGGATGAATGTTGTTCCTATTTGTAGTGCGTAACTTCCTCCAATACATTGTGCACCAAGAATCCACGATATGTAGGGTCTTGATACCGAAAAGTGAATTGATGCCAAAACTTCTGTGTGTCCGTAATTCTGTCCGTCCGTCTGTCTTTTTGTCCGTCGCTCTGTCCCCCGGTCTCTCTGTCTGTCTTTCCGTCTGTCTGTTCTTCTGGCTGACCGTCTGTCCGCCCTTATGTTAATTTTTTAAATTTTGAGATATTTTTTACAAGTAGCCTTAACAATATCTTCCAAATTTTCTCAATTATCGTTTGGATTTTTTTATTAAACTTTCGCTACAGGTAGCTGAAAGAAGTTAAAGCTATTGTATAAATCCCCTCTGAAATGAAAAACGACAATTTTTCGACAGACAAATTCATATTGTAGATTCTTAAATCCAAAAAGTGAAAAATTACTGCTTCTACATGTGGTAATTTACTTCCTCTTAACGAATTTGAGGCCAGAATACTGGATTTGAGGGTCTTTGATACCGAAGAATTGATTTATGACAAAACGTCTGTTCGTCTGTCCGACCGTCTGTGAACACCGGTAATGGCTAAATCGTAAGCAGAATTTCTACCAAAATTGATATTCCTCAATTGATCTGCCTGATGTCGAGGTCCCTTGAATTTGATATCGGTATTTTAATTTTTAGCGGTACTTTTTACAAAGCTTCAAGAACATGTTCAATTTTTTTTAAAAAAAGGGCTCCAAATTTGTTGATTAAATGTGTCCTCGAATAGCACGAAGGAGACTTAAAAGTGGCACAGATCTCATTCTCGTTGAAATATCTGAATTTTTTAAAATTGCAATAGTTCAAATTTTTTTCGCGTCTTCCTACAGCAACATTTTTCCCCGAAAAAATCTGTTCTTCCAAATTAGGTCTTTAAATGAGCACACATATTTTTTTTCAAAATACGAATAGTTTTCATGTATTTTTGTGTAAAATGAAAGCAATTTTAGAAACAAGATTTTCTAAAAACGACTCCTAATTATTTCTTGCAACTTTTTATATGGATAGTGCTACATGCACTGAATAATGACTTAAATGCCATTTGCTACTGACTAAATGCCAATTTTTATATATTCTTCATATTTGTCAAAATTACGTCTATGTATTTTTTGAAATATTACTCACGCGGCTAATATTTACTTTAAGTGTATTTTATACATTATTTAATTTGTTAATAAAAATCCATCAAATAATTTCTTATGTAGCTTCTCAAAATGTTTCAGTAAAAATGGATTTAAAATTGTGCATTTTTAGAAATACCACTAAAACATTTTCTCAATTACGGCACCAAATTACTTCTTTAAATTTTTTGTAAGGATATTGCTAAATATACTAAATTACCCGGCATATAAGTCATTTTGATGTTTTCTTTTAATAATTAAAAAAACTGTATAAGGATACTTTTTAAACAAATCTCACGTCGTTAACATTTACATTGCGGTCATTTTCTATAGGTTATTGAATTTTGAACACAAATGTTTCAAACTATTTCCGATGAAGATAGTGGAAAATTACAACTTTTCTGTGAAAATGAGCTCAAAATTACGCATTCTCAGAAACGCAAAAACAGCATTTTCTCAAGATATATACTGAATTATCCAATGAAAAATTGCAAATTGGGCTATATTTCCCTTTTTGTAGAATTCTAAAAGCATATTTCAATTCTGTTATTAGGGGAGCAAAGTTTACACAATAGAACAAAATGTCGTTTTGGCGAAGATAGGTAGGAGATGAATAGGAAGTGGAAGGATCAATAACGAAAACCTAGAAACCTAGAAAATCTAGCCTAGACTAAAGAGATTGGAAAAATATTAGAGAGTATGAGTTAGAATGTATGTGCCATTCGCAGCAACAGTAAGTTTATTCATGAAATCGGTTCTTCAAAGAAAAACCTTAAAATGGGGTCAAGTTCCTTTTTTCGAAAATATGAGCATTTTTCGCACAATTCTGCGTTTACAGGCAATTTTTTAGCTTTTATTTTTTCCAAAACGACTATAATTTTTTGTTTAAATTTATTCTAAGTATCAAGCATTATACTCTGAAAAAATAGCGCAGATCTCATTTGTGTTCATATGTCTTTATTTTAGATTTTTCGAAAAATTAACACTGCAAAAGGAAAAGAAATATTATTTTCCCAATTTCAATGAAATTATCTACAAATAAGGCCGAGTAAATTTGTTTCAAATTGAATTTTTCGCGTAAGCTCTAGTAGAAAATATTTTCAATTAATAAAAAGTAGTTTTCAATAATGGTTCCGAATTTGTTCTTAAGCATAGGACAAAGAACGCTGAAATAATGGCACAAGCCTCATTTTTGCTGAACTCTCTGAATTTTTGAAAATTACAAAAGTTAGAAATAATACGTAAAGTAAGTATTGTTGTAGCATTACTGGTTTTTGATTTACAAACTGTTTTTGTACCTTCCTAAATGTTACGTGAATGTAATAAAGAAATGTTACAAAATATTATATTATCAATAAAATATAGAGAAACAACGTGTAAAAAATGCGTCACCGTATATAGAATGAAGAAAACCGGCCTGATATCACGAGTCTGAATAGAAAAGACATTTCTTGCAAGCTTTGTGATACTAAGAAATTGAATCAACTGTCTTCCAGACACACAAATTGCTTAAACCCCAATGAAACATACGTCAGCAGGTCCAGTGATACATATGACAGCAGGTCGCCACGGAAAGGGTAATGCCAGACACAAAGAAGTACAAGCAAGTGGGCCAACCGACCTCAAGAAGGAGATGACGGCTTAATGTTCGCCCACGCTGTAAGGGAATTGCTGCCCGCGACCCACTTGTGTCTTTGTCATTGTGGCTGCAGGTCTTACTGACAAACAAAACTCTTTTCTAAGGTAACCGCAAAGAATTTTTAATGACACACCTGCGTTCGCTTTTCTTGCTAGGCAAGTTGTACGATTGTAAGATGGATATATCGGTTTGACTCTCTTCTAAGGAAGTTCAACACGGTACCTCAGTGTGTATTAATTTACACTGAGCGTCTTGACAGTGTACTGTACAAATATTAAAAATACTGACTTCCCGCAGTGATATTCCAGTGTAGATAGCTGCTTAGAAAATTTTTTTTTTAGAACAACTCCAACGTAAATAATATTAATTGAAGCTCAATATGAAATAGTTTCGGAGTCTTTGGGTTGGCTCAATTGCATTTTATTTCCTTATTTAAGTAAATCCGTAATTAATTTCTCAAATATATGTTAACATTTGTTTCTTTTTGAAAATGTTATTGAACATACCTATAAACAATAGAATGAAAGGAAAAATTAACATTACTTAATTAAGAAATTTAATAATTCGAGACATGCGAATCAGATCATATCATGTTCGTATACTTTATGGCGTAGACTTGAACATTCAAACAACAATCTAACATTAATACAAACAGCCATAAATACACTTAGCATAACATTGTACTACATTTCATAAAATATTTATTAATGTTATGCGTGGTAAAAGTTACGTTCTCTTTTGCGAGTAGGAAAGGTTGAGACAGGAGGCAACTTGGCCAAGTGCTGCAATCTTAAGAGCAAAATAAAATCACTTTTACAACGCTATTCTTTTAGAGGCTCATTCTGGCTTTCGTTTTATTTCAGTTCAAGAACACAAATCATTCAATGATGTGTTAAGGCCAGCAGTAGTTGATGCGGTCAGGCGAAGGTATTTATTTTTCTTTGATGCATTCGTAGATTCATCTGAAAACGTGGGCACTGTGTCACTTTCACCATTAGTGCTAAAAATACAATTTTTCGCGTGCAAAGCATGTTCTGAAAAAAAATCGCTTTTACTAATGGCTGTTTAAAAAATACTTTTCATACTGTAACATTTTATTGAAGATATATCTTAATTAAATTATAGATCTAATTTTAAAATTATGGTTTTTGTATTTAATTATGACATTCTTGAAAAAAATTAACATCATCATAGCTGTAAACAAATCAACACAAAATATGTATTCCCAATATAACCTTAGAGGGAAGCCGTTATAAACTTAGGAAAGAGGAAACAATCCTCTTCGGAGCTAAAAAAGGAAAGCCAATGACAAGTTGAACTGGAACTGGTTTTCCTCTTAAATATTTGTCTCGAAAGACACCTTTGATTTAAGATTAATTTTTTTATGGCACATAAACAAAGTAAGTAATGTGAAATGTTAACTTTGGAAAAGTAAGTGATTAGTTTATTACCCTTATTTCAAAATATCAAAGTGAACATTCTAAATAACAACTGCTACAATACGATAGCCAAATCCAGGAAAGAGGAATAATTAAGAAAATAAATACTGCACTCTTAATTTATTGTTCTCGCAAATGTATTCCTTTTAGTTTCTCGCTTACTACATGTGTTTTACAGGGTAAAGTTACGTAATGCAGCAAAGAAAAAAGGCGACTTTTCTTGCGCCTTTCTTACTCCGTCTTGCAGGACGAGTGGACTATGTGGACTCACATAATGAATATTTCCGAATACAGTAAAACATACAGAGATAATAATAATAATAATAATAATAATAATAATAATAATAATAATAATAATAATAATAATAATACAGAGAGTTGGCAATGCAGTTTGAAAACGGACATTTCACGTAAACACGAACCCCCATACTTCCTTTCTAACGAGCTAAGCGTTGAGATGCATACGCAGTAGAAGTGACTTACACACAGCCTGTCTACTGACCTCAAGCTCGTTGCTTCGAGTCCATGGAGACCTCCATAACATTCCTTCGGCCCCATTAACTCGCGTTGCTCTCAGTGACCCGCCTCTTCACGACGACACATCCCCTTGTTCTCGCCGCTGCACACGCGGGCCCATCTACCTCGCCCCCGCCCCCGCCCCCGCGGCCTCCGACGCTGTGGCAGCCGTCGGGAATATTAATAGTTGTGGCGGGGGCGGAGGTCTCAACCTGCGCCAGGCGCTCCGCAGGGCGACTGCCTGGGGCCGCCGCTGGGGCCTCCCTGCTGGGAGCGGGTCGCCCGCGGCCTTCGGGACGTTGGAACTGGCGTACCCCAAGGCTTTGTCAGCCACACCAGTGCTACAGTTCCAGCCTTGATATTCATCCTAAAGGCATGTCCAATTTGTTGTGAGATCACTCTTCTGGTTCCTAAAATTTATTATTTAGATCTTTTCTAGATCAAAGAATTATCACAAATTTTGCTCAAATTCGGTGGCTTTGGATCGTGAAGACAGTAGGCGGAGGCAAACCCTGGGTTCATATAGAACGCATGGTTTGAGTGTTTTCACCATGTGATTGTGGCGTGGTTCGAATCTCAGAATAGTTGTATCACATTTAAACCACCACGTAAGTTAAAACAAATTGCAGACATTGTAAATTATGTTGAAGGCGGTCTTGGACAGAGAAAATAAAAAATGAGGAATCTTTATAGAAAATAACGTGAAAAAACACCTGGAAAGAAATGCAGAAATTTTCCAGCTGAAACGATTTGGGCATAAAATGGACTCGCATGAAGTCTGAAGATGGAAAGAAGAAGGAACGCGGGAAAATAGAGCAATGTGGATCATGACAATAACAGAAACCAAGCAGAATAGAAAACTGAATGTACAAGACGTTCGTTGAAAAGAACGATGGAAAATAGGATGCGGAAAATGGCAATGGGCTATAAAGAAAGCGTAATTGTTAATAGAATGAGTGAACCAGTACTTGCCCTTGCTGAACCTTCACGAAGTGTGAAGGATGCTTTAAATATTATGAAATACATTGTGAATTTTTTGCATTCCATACTACAAACGCAAAGCGAAACATTTCTGACGAAAGTATGATTTCAAACCAGCATTCCTTGGTCAACGGTTTCTAATGACGCATTGCAAATCTTGAACAGATGAACATAACAGACTTTTAAGACAAATGGTTTTTTTTTCCAACTGAAATATGATCATTATTTTAAAATTTAATTTCATTCTAGAACTTTCACTTCACTTACAGAGTATTTAATCAGGATGAAAACTTGTAATTATATTTTGTTAATTTAACACAATTGGCATATGCGTTTTATAAATATAAAATGGTCACGTCCATTAAGGGAAAGTTTATTTAAATTTTAGTATGTTTATATATCGTACTATATCAGTAGTTACGTTTATCGTACTATATCAGTAGTCACTGCTTGTTGCACACACGTGCAGATTAAAATTCACATAAATGCTCGGAGGCAAATGTGCTTCATATAATCGAAAAAAGGGAGAAATTCGTATTTAGATATCCACTACGTTAAAATCCCGCCACGTTCAATGCATAATAAGCATGATCGTTACATGTAAAACTCAAAATAATTAATGCACCATAGTTTATTTTTTCATACACATTTGTATTAAAACCACATGATTTTTAAAACGGGGTTCAATAATTTTTATTTCGCCGAATATTGTAATATTAAATTACAAATACACTATACTTTTACCACAACCTAACAACTTTCGTTCTTAAATATACCTGAATAGCATACATTTCCAATGACACTTTCGTTGCTCTATCAATGAACATCAATATCCTTTGTATCTCGATTCTACCATCCATACAACACTCACTACTTGTATGCACATTATGCATTGTGAGATTTTCATCAACCTAAGGAAGGTCGTTGTTATCACTATCAACATTCTCTGTTTTGTTGCAAAGAAAATATCGAAAATAAAAATATTAGTTTTTACATTCTCATTCAAATTTTTAAGAAGACAATGTTATGTAATGCACGAAAAAAGGCGAATTTTCACCCAAAAACTCTTTTTAAACGATACCAACAACGAAAAAGCGGATAAATCCAGTTACTAAATTTAGAAAAAAAAGTAATCTAACACGTGGTGTAGCCAGAGTCCATGTTCTGTGGGTCCTTGATACTGAAAAATCGATGGACGGTAAAACGTCTGTCCGGTTCTGAACGGCAGCTAAACCTTTCTTCTGATTGTCTCCAAAACTGCTATTCCTCGACTGAACTGGCTGTTGTCGCGGCCCCTTAAATTTGAAATCGATATTTTAATTTTGAGGGGTACTTTCTCTGAAGTCCGTGGGACATTTACAAAAGTTTCAAATAAATGGAGACATCGATTTTGATTAAATTTTCTTGTTAGATAGTCTGAAGGATGTTTGAGAGAAAGTCGGAGGTCTCATGTTGGTTGAAAACCCTGATTTTTCGAAAATTAAAAAATTCAAAATTGTTTCGGCATCTTCCTACAATTACAATTATGAAGATACATATTTTCCTTGATGAAATGCGTTCATCAAAAATAGATCTTTAAATATGATCACGTAGAATTTTTGGAAAATATGAGTATTTTGAGTAATTGGACGTCAAACTTAATCGCTCGGTCTGCAAATCATGTGCTTAACTTCAATGCGATCGTAATTATATACGTGTTTTGAGGCCGTTGTACGCTACATAAGTTAGAATGTGTATATTATATCATATTTCTTTGTTCGCTTCTTACATTGGAACTTTTGTTATACTTTAAAAATTAAACTTTTAGAAATTATTTAAAACTTATTTAAAATAAATATGAAATAAAGTTTGCTAGCCTTCAGTTTCCCACTCCCAATTTACGCATTTGGATTCTACATAAGTTAGAATTTGTATATTGTTTTGTATTTAATTTTATTATAATTTATTATATGAATATTTACGTTATTTCATCTTAAATTGCGTCCTGCAATTGTCTTAAATGTGAAAACGAATAGATGAGCGATCATTGTTGGTTGTTGTAACACGCATTGATAATAGAAGGAGATAACGACACAGAATACAATTTTTTTAAATTGTAAATCAATTAAAGTGGTTAGGTGGAAGAGTAGACCACAAGGTTGAGCCTCGCCTCAAATAAAGACAATTGTATTATTATTATTATTATTATTATTATTATTATTATTATTATTATTATTATTATTATTATTATTATTATTACTCGTTCCGATAATATAAACCAATACTTTTATATATTTGTAGAATATTGCAATACCATAGTGTTTAATAATTACAGGTATATATATTTTAGTTTAGTTTAGTTTAGTTAATGCCTTATTTTACGTGGCGAGACTCGGGCCATCAGGCGCGCTCTTCCGTCTAACCACGCAAATTTTCGTTACGCTCCTTTCCCCACCTAGCGGAGAAAGGAGGTGTTATCTTGGGCGACGAAACAGGCGGATCTCAATTTTGCTCAGAGGCTTCTTTTAGGCTTCTTTTAGGCTATTTTACTATTATATGCTTCCCAACTCTACCAGTATCGTATTATTTATTAACTTTTAATTATTTTACTTTCTCGCATACTGCTAACGAAGAATATTGTAAGCCTAAAACGCTCATTCAATATGTTCGTGAATTACTGCATAACTTATACAATGAATTAAATGCCACATATATATTTTCATTTAAAATTTTGAATAAAAAAATATTTTGCTTGAAAGTAATTACTTTTTGCACCAAGTGTTCTACGATTTCTAATGAGTTTTACAAAAAATGACTGTGATTTATTAATTCAAAGTGATTGTGGTATAAATAGTATTACATAACCATTACTAATGGCGAGAAAGTACGTGCTGTCTTAGCACCACAAGTTCCTCTTCGTAACTGAATTGCTACAACATCTGAAACAAATCCCTACATTTCCCGGTTTCTTCGTTTGCAAGCCGTCATCGACTGCGCCGTCAAATCCCGAGTCGCCAGTGGCGCAGTGTCCCGTGCCTGCAGGTACCCTTCCCCCCCTCCGTCCCCGCCCCCGTCTCCACTCCGTGCCTTGCGTGCCGCCGGGGACTGGGGGGGGGCGCCCTTGACCCGGGCTTTCTTGCGGCTGCCCCGTGATGAAGATGATGTCATGTTGCGGGGAGACTCCAAATGAAGCCATCTCCCGCCTGACAGAAGCGAAATGCCTGCGGGTTTCGGGAGGCAGCGCGCTGCCAGGCCACGCGCTCCAGCCACACACTCCGGCGCCGGCGCGCCTGTCCCTGGCTGACCCCAGGCACTGCGTTCGCCCCCCGCCCCACCCCCCACACAACCACCCGCCCCACCGCCCACACAACCACCCGCCCAACCGCCCACCCAACCGCCCGCCCCCGCACCCGCCCGCGCACCCGCCCGCGCACTCGCCCGCGCACCCGCCCGGCGCACCCGCCCGCGCACCCGCCCGCGCGTCCGCCCGCGCACCCGCCCGCGCACCCGCCCGCGCACCCGCCCGCGCATTCGCCTTCCCGCGGCACCCGCCCGCGCACCTGCCCGCACGCCCGCGTGCACGTTCGCCCGCGGCACAACCGCCTGCGTGCCCCCCAGACCCCAATACACTATCACTCACCTACACTCTCACCCACCCACACCCTCATCCACTCTCACCCACCCACACTCTCACCCACCCACACTCTCACTCACCCACACTGACCCACCCACACTCTCACCCACCCACACTCTCGCCCACCCACACTCTCGCCCACCCACACTCACCCACACACTCTCAACCACCCACACTCTCACCCACCCACACACACACACTCACCGACCCCCAGACACACCCACTCAGCCACCACACACTCACCCACCCATCCACACACTCACCCACCGGCTCAGTCTCACCCACACCCACATCCGCTTACCCACATACACACACACATGCACGCCCGAGCAACCACCCACCCACCCTTACCACTCACCCACCTGTCAGTATTCTCACCCGCCTACTAATCAACCTACATCTCCATCCACCCACCCCACCTACCGCCTGCTCACTCACCCACCTACCAACCCCCCAACTACCCACCCGGCCCACCCACCCACACTCACACACACAGCCACACCCACCCACACTCTCTGAACACCCACCTGTTCACCCACACACCCATTCATATTCATATATTCAGATATATGGTAACCAATAAATATAATTGTTACAATCAATATTATTGAGCTTATTCATGCTCTCGATGATCTCTTTTTGTATAGAAACAGTTATGAAGCAGATAATATTTTACTTTGCATTTATTCTTGTGTTCCGATTTCAATCGTTTAATGTCTTCTAGCAAAGTGTTGTAAAAAAATGTCTGTGAGTTGTATGTCAATTTTGTTGTAATGAGATGACTCAGTCACAGATGAACATGAATATTACGTCGAGTGTTAAAGCTACCAATAAATCGCTGTTCCGACCGTTTCACGGAGCCCCTTCTGATTCATAAATCACGAAGAAGTGCAATATAATTCCTAGCTTCATAGGATTTTTCATGTATGAATTAAATATTTACATGTGTTCAATTATAACTTCAAAGGCGGTGTTCATTATCTACTTGTAATTAAATATATATTTTTATGAAAGAAAAATGTTAGTTAAAATAAATATATTTTTTTAAATTGTTTGATATGTTTCAAGATATTGAAAATGAATGTTCAAAAATATTCTAGGCTTAATTAAAGTTATTGATTCAGTGGTGAGTTGTAGTTGACATTCACATAATTGAAATTATTGAAGGCGTTGTCATTGTCAACAATATTATTGATATTATTATTGATAATATTGTTGACAATGACAACGCCTTCAATAATTTCAATTAATTAAAGTTATTTCATCAATATAGTCATCTGAACACTAACTATTATTGAAAAGCAAACAAAAATATAGGAAAATTAATAGAACTAGTCATGTGTATAACACTGTGTGATATAAAATTATTTTCTATGTATCGATACAGGAAATGTTTATCAGACATTGTCCGCAAATGGAGTGACGAAACTTATCTAAATATTCACAAAGGTGAACCGCATAATTGGCTAGAGAAAATTGAAAATATGTAGTGGGTTTTTCCCATCGCCGTGAACGGCATGATATTCGTTTTACCCCAGTGATTTGTAGACTTGTTATGACGGATTGCTTAGAGCCTCATAAAGATGTGTTTTTGTAATAAACTTAATTAGTCGTAAGATTTACGGGCATACCGATGAAGCAAATGGCGTCGGATGGGCTGCAGTTAATTGTGTATTCGCCTTTATGCCTCTCGGTAAAGTGTTAAAATAAGGCTGTTAAGATGCAAAATGAGAATCAATATATATTATCTTGGAGGATCACAAAAGGTATTCTAGCGTTTCAAGCTATATAAGAAAAACAATTACAGTAATTGTTTCACCGACAAATGACCTTGTGTAAGAAATTGAAACAATATATTTTTACACAACTTCGTTCCTCTTATCGAAACTTTCGCAAGGTCTAAGGTACATGCCAAATACTACATAACCAAAATAAAACTCACTGAAGTTGATTGAACTTCATATTTCCTGATTTAATATACAAAAGTACGTATGAAAATGTTCGGTGCATCTGAAAAACAAAACATTGGAATGAGCAGTAATTGAATTTTAAATAATTTGACCTAAGGAAGAAGTTTGCAAGGATTGAAAAATAATGTTCTTAATTCCAAAATCCCGAAACTCTCTTCCAAATTTCATATCTGTGTTGTAAGAGAGTAATTTAAAATTCTACGTAATTTCGCGTAAAAAATAAGGCAACACACGGTGTGTGTTCATTCACCAATCATTCCTTCAGTAATTTTAATAAATGTAGTGACTTTGAGAAGCTTCTCGCACCTTCTATTCAAAATTGTCAGAAGTAAATGCAGAAGAAGACTTCTTAAATATTGACAATTACGACTGTTGAGAGCCCTGCTAATCGAATTCAGAAAAAACGGTAAAGTGTAGTTTAGGTTTTATATATAACTAAATTCTATTGGGAACGCGTTGTTAGGTTCTGGCGTCATTGTTCACTTGTGAACTTTAGATGTTACAACCAAATTATCAATTTAATTAATATTAAGTACAAGAATATCAAAACATTTTCGTCGTGTTCACCTTCAAAATACGTCGACAAAGGCACTTCAAACTTAGTACACCCTCTCTTCGTGTACCTTTCAACATTCCATTTTCATTCTCATATTGCTCCAATTTGAATTCATTGTAGAAACGGAGTTTTTATACTCGTAAAGCATCTGTGAATATTCATTTTTATTTGTGGAATACGTAATGCAACTTTCTTCTTGCCCTTCAACGCATCCAGAAGCTGCTCCTTTTTATCTTCATTCTCTGTGAGCTGCACCATGACTCGTCGACTATCGCACAGTAGGCTGAAATAGACTGAAAACCGCATGAAGGTAGAAAAACATTTATTATAATTATTATTATTTACGCTTTTCAAAAGTATTGTTTTTAATTATGGGGAGGTTGTACACGTCCTAGGTCCAAAATTTTCGATTTTCATTTTCTGTGTTATTTTGAATCTTGAATATGCACTTCACATAGTGCGATATATATTTTCGAGATATTTTGTTCCTGAAGGCTTGAAAATGCCGTGTAAAAGTCTATCATTGCGATTGATTGATTTTTTCGTGTTTCCGTGTTTCCAACCGCTTCGGTCATCAGTCCCGTTAGTATAGTGCATGATTTTTTTCTCGGGAGATGGCAGTGATCTCCCCCCGCTGGATGGCGAGATCCTACCGTCGGCTAGTGGGGTTTCCCCCTAACCAGGACTCTCCCACCAGCGGGGCACCGCCCCAGCCGGGACAAGCTCTAAGGTCCCGACCGGTCTCCCGGAATATATGGTAGTGTAGTGCATGTTAGTGTAAGTCTGTGTGTAAGGGGAAAGGATAGGACAAGGAAGAGAAAGGACAGATCGCGCGCGGTCCGTGGCCCGTTTTGGTAGGGTACTGCTCCGGCATTCGCCTGGTGTTGATCGGTGAAACCACGGAAAACTCCCGATCAGAGCAGCCGGCCGCTAGAATTCTCCTCCAAACAGCGACTGAATTTGACCTAGCTGAAAAGCAAGTGTCGAAAATCCTGCCGCCTTTCCGGTCCTCCCGGCCAGAGGCGCTGCAGTGACATCAGTTGATGCACTGAGCTACCGCTCCAGGTCTATCCCTGCGAAGTGTTACGCCTATTTTTACGTCCCCTGCCACTTTATACTTATTTTTTATGTTTTTAAAGTTCTTTTGAGAAAATTTCCATCATGGCAGATATTTTCAAAACAGCGAAAATTATATCACTTTTTAAAAAAGGGAACAAAAATTAAATTCAAAATTTCAATTTTTGCTCAAAATTCAGTTTTCTCAAAAAATTAGAAAGACTTTTCAATAAGCAAATGGAAACATTTCTCAGGAAGAACAAATCGTTTTCAGACTCACTACACGGTTTCAGAAAATCAAAATCTACGGAAACTGTAGTATAAGAAGTAAGATTGTAGGAAGAAAGATGAGAAGTTCTGAGAATGATGAAGAAGATGCTGTAGAGCCAGAATATGCACTAGGTTTGTCTTAGAGTTATGATAATGTGGATTTTCCGAAAATTATTTTTTGTTTTCATGTACCTTTTTCTCAGAAACTATTGCTCATAAATCTATGAAATGCTCACCACGTATGTATATGTATTTGCCGTGATTTTTTGTTTTTTTTATACAAGAAATCAATTATTCAAAACTCAGATATTGTGTATCTTTACAAAAAATGTTTGAAAAATAATACGTTGGGGAAAATTATTAAACAACTAAAATGATGTTGAATGGTTACACAAAAAACACTGTGTGTGATGAACGTTTATATAAAATGGTGTGTAAAATTTCATTGAACTTCTTAAAAAGTTATACAAATAAAGATACATAAATATAACACAGTTAACATTAAAGAGATAGGCTGTACAACATCCCCTCAAAGTGTTTTATCAACTTTTATAAAACAGAGCCCATAACACAAAGGTAAAACTTTATCTAATTATTTTGCATATCATTTCAATGAGAAATTAAGTCTCACAAATATTGTAACTTTTTTGGAAACAGCGATTTTTCTTAAATATATTAATTCATTTAAATTTAACTATTTATTTAAATAACTAAATGTAATGATTAAATACAGTTGCGAATACTTGCAACAGTGAAAAAACGTTTTGAAAAAACTTGAAAGTACCTTTCATTTTCCTTAACAATTAGACATTTCAAATCGCCACTGAAAACAAGAAAATTTAATAGAATGAAAATAATTAAATATAAATATGACTCCATTTGACGAGTGCTGCAAAAATTAATTACCATCGATTCTTCGATTCGTCATCTTCAATTTAAGATATGTGATTCATCAAATTGTTTCTTACTACTTACAAAAATCTTACTACTCTAGCATAAGAGTGTTAAGAGATGATGCGGAATCGATTCCCGGCAGGTGCTAGAAATTTGTGCAAAATGCTCAACATCGGTAAAATTGTGACCACTGCGGGAATGAATCCATTGGCCGACTGCACTTGTCAGTGATTTCCCTCATCCCTTCCTGGCAAATGCCGGAGCCCAACTGTCCACGGATAGCGTGCGGACTTATCATCCCGATACTATCATCATTGCCCCAGATCATCCTGAATCTGGATTAAGGCGCCGTGAAGGAGAATGTCCCATCCGAACCCACCCTATCATACCGGCATTCACCGGCAGGAAGGCCTTGCAGACCTTGTAATTGTGCTGGATTAACGTAAAGAAAAAGAAAGCAAGTTTTCGAATAATTATCAGTGACCTGCATCATTGAGTATGCGCTACTGTGTCAGAACTGCATATGAAAAAGAGCGCGCTATCAGCCCCTTCTAGCCCACTGTGTGCCGCGGCCCCGCGCCGTCGGGGCGCATCTCCGCTCTTACAAAGCGCTGGCAGAGCGCGCTGCCATTTTTGAAAAAAAGAAATATCCCCTCCGGCAGAACGGAGCCACCGGAATTCTTTTCTCGCCCGCCCGCCCCTTCGCTTGCCCCTTCGCTGGCCTCCCGTCCGCCCGTCCACCCGTCC